>OY992878.1:37197721-37392721 GCA_963921405.1 Cepaea hortensis | reverse complement strand
GGATTTACATCATCGCCTATGTCAGCTGGCAGGGTACATGATGACTTTTCTTTGAAATCACACTGTGTGTATATCTCTATATGCAATCTTTTAGACCCCTATTGTAATTCTGATTGCGGTCTCACACTGAGCGCCTTTCGTTAAAGGTGGACGAAGTTTGACATATTAATTAGCTTGTTATGTTTTATTCTAACTTAAGCTGACGTTCTTGAATTGTTATAGCTATTGCCATTGTTTTTCCCTTCTGGACATTTATTTTCATATTGCACACTCTTGCCATTTTACTTATTGTGTTAAATTATTTCTGTAGTGACTGATCTCTTTGTCCTAATATGGCCTTGCTATATGTAAATATTATTGTATAACTTCGGTCTATACTTACTTTACATCCTAGTTTTAATGAAATTAGACATTAAAAATGGAAAGCTAAGTCCACACCCGAATTCGATATTTGGAATGAGTGTCTTTGCATCACAGTATGCTCTTTGCTTTTATATTTTATTTTTCTTAGAATATTGTCTACTTTCTCCTTCTTCCCTGCCTTATATGAGTGTTCATCAACGACTCTGAATATTTATAATATTTTAAAAATGTGTTTGCTTATTTCTTGTGCTGAATATTACATTCACATGTCCTCTCATCACCATCCAGTGCTTTGTCGGTTGGCGTGTGCTATCATTCTTCTCCACAAATTTGCGATCCTCGACTGCATGAATCAGTTCTTGTGTTGACTCTATTCCGTGACATGACACAAGATTGTCAAGAATTTTCTCTTGCTGTCTTCCTCTATCTCTCTTTCCACCTGTTCTCTAGGCAAATATACTTCCAGAACAAGCTACAGATCAAGTACTCGTGGACCAGGCAGTAATACAATTATGCCCAGGGTTTTCTTTAAACGCCTAATCTTAAGTGTTCAGAATTGGCGGCCTGTGTTTATCGCAGAAACAAAAGTGGAGAAGGGAAACTTGGGAAAGAGATGTTTTACCACGGCAAACCTAAACCAGACTGAGTATTCCATCGTCATTGACACTAGTCGGGGAAATCCAGTTAGCAGCGAACTCTTCATTCACTTGGCTGGAATTTGATTTGTCATCTGCCCTTTGCATTGTAGGGCAAGACGTTTGAACCGGGAGAATGTTATTAGCCGTGGTTATTTAACCTCTCGCTTTTGATTAAAACGATGGGAACGTGTATCATTTTTTAGGCAAACATCTGTCTGTAGTTGCTGAAGGAATGTTTGCCGTGAGTGAGGTCTACATCAGTACGTTACATACTTGTGAAAGATGTTTTCTTCCTATCCTGTACAATTAATCGATAATAGCTGCCAGATCTACTGTCTAATACAGTGGTTCTCAAACTGTTTTGGCCCGTGCCCCCCTTCACCATATTTTCAGAACGTCACCCCCCCCCCCCCTTTCATATTTCCTACCTGAAAATCCCCCACCCCTACACAGTATACGTAAAAATGGAAGGTAAATATGTTAAAACAGGTCTAGATATCCATATAAAACTTGATTTGTGAGTCTTCTTACTTTATAAAATGGATTTTAGAAGGATGAGACGTGCACAACTGTAAAGTATGAAGAGAAAAGCAATATCAAGTAATCGGTTCTTTTATTAACGCGATCTTGAAATGATCTTCATTCCCTTCTGGAAACCCTAAAATCCCGAGGTTGGGGGGTGGGGTGGGGGGTGGGGGGTGGGGGGAGGGGGTATATCCCTACACCTGTCAGTTGGATTTCAATGTTGACTTTTCGTCCTAGACTTGGGGACGTAAATACCAAGTAAGACAGAAGTTCGAGCGGATTCATCTGTTGGCGAGGGACATTGGTAATGGGAAAAGCTGTATCACGAGCAACAAATCAGTCTAGTGTGGGTTCGAATATAATTGGATCGAATTCATTTCGAGCTGTTTTTTATTTTAAATTGACCTGCAGTCACAGGTTGACCGAACCTAAAATATGTACAGAGAAATCTCTCGGCAAGTCCAAGCGACAGTCGTAATTTTGACCACATCAACCCTGGGGTCACTATTGGTCTATAAAAATATGGGGCTAGTACCATACGCCGGATACCCCTCTATGTCGTGTAAGATGGGACTTTACTTTAAGTCGTTTTATTAGCCTAGAGAAAAAAAAAAGTGTAAGGCAAACGTACACAAGGAAGACAACGGTTAAAGGGTAATTAGTGTAAAATAATCAACCGATGCGCTCTTCATGGTGTGCCCTGCCAAATAACGTATGCGTTCATGAATTTTCACAGATCTGGTTTGTTAGTGTTTTATTTCTATTCTGTTCATGATATTTCTGAACGCCACCGTCTTAGGCTATCCAGTATGATTTCTCTTAGTCTGTCTCTTCCTGTATTACGACTGATCTTTCCAGCCGTCATGATGTTTTTCAATGCCTCGCTTCTCATTACGTAAGCAAACAACATTATCTGTCTGTTTCTTTTAGTTGTATATAATGTTCTACATTAATAAGCCTCCACCATGCACTTGTTGTTAGTTACGCTGTAACTCCAAGGCATTTGCAACCTTCTTTTCAGAAAGCACGTTTCCGTTCCTCCCAAACTCTTCAGTTTGCTGATATTCCAAGATTCACCACTAGACAGCAGACCATGTTCCATATAACATTTCAACCCTTTCTTTCTGATATTTAATGAGACTTATTATAAAGAATATAATTTATCTTCCGAAAAAGAAATGATACACTCGAAGGAAGGTATTATGCCGTGCCAGTCAATATCTTTATTCCTTATAACATGGCAGTGAGATTATCTGGAATGGTATCAAGTATAACTTAGTTAGTATGCAACGTTAAGAAGAAAGCGGGTTAACTTCATATGGACATCACGATTACACGAAAGACAGAAAGAAAAAAAAAATAAACACAAAATCTATTGTCAGAAAATGCAAACCCAGAAATACTGAACAGAATATCACTAATGTCATAACATCTAGGAGTAACAACAATGAGCTAAATCAATGTAAATTACTCTATTGCACATCTTGCAAGACAATAGAATGAGACATGTGACATCATGGACTGATTTCTTAGAAAATGAATAATTGTATTTCCAGTTGTATATTTACTGTGTGTTTTTTTTTTTAAACGTTTATCGCGTTATTCGCCAATGAATTTCCGGGTTCAATACAAACGGCACAAGATTCATCATTCTAAACTCTAAATCGCCATTAGGGAGTCAACTATGAATATAGATATCAGAGCTATGTGTATTAAAGACACACACAAAAGTATAGCTCATCAAACCAAGCATTTCCTTCACTGAAAATAGCGTGAAATATTACACCATTCTACTTGCAGTATTCATGACTTCACCTGATATAAATACGAACATAAATATATAGAAAAAAAAATCAATAAGTTTAGATTGGGCACTCAAGAAAGCGGCTTTGATGAAAAAAGAAACTGGCAAGATAATTTAGGGAAGATACCAAAAATAAAACGCCGTAGATCTTCAAGGAATCAATTTTACATGAGACCAAATGGAGACTTGTGTGTATTTTTTATATCTATACCAATCTACCGATCTCTTCCCCTCTCTAAATACCTTATTGTGTAAAGAAAATATTTTACATGCGAATGGGGAAAACGGTGGACCTAAAAGGATTCATTCATTCATTCATTATGTGCAATGCCGATAAGCGTGGGCGGTCCTGTTCTGCCATCTCACTCGATCACCAGAGTCGTGGATCAGCTCCGTGTTTCTGTCTCGACCATGCCACGTGGCCAAGCCATCCAGGTATTTACTTCTAGGTCTTCCCCTTGGTCTGTTCCCTTCGATCTTGCCAGTCAACACCAAGTTCTCCAATTCATGTATTCTCATAACATGCTCAAAAAATTTTGACTGTCTACATCTAATGTCTCTAATCAGTTTACGATCTTCATTTGTTTCTTGAAGGACTTGTTCATTGGTTTTTCTATCTGTCCATGGTATTCTTTGCATTTTCCTCAGAAACCACATTTCCACAGCCATCAGATGTTTTTCAGCTTGTCTGCTCATTGTCCACGCCTCACATCTATAAGGATTATTTTACATTTAATGAATAAGTGATGTAATTGGCAAAGCAATATTTAAAATTTACTCACACCGTACCAACTGAGTCTGTTATGATTAAAATTCGACTTCACACAGCTTTTGAGCACGTTGTACACCACGCCTCGTTTCAATGTACACAAATGAGTGTATACTAACTGTTGTAAACTCCAGCCTTCTATACTTAGTTTGTGTGGAGCATAGTTAATCATTACAATATTGCTCCTTTACTTACTGTTTCGTGGTGATAAGGGATCGCAAAATCAAAACAATTTATGTAATTACGACAACTTAAAAATAATACCGTTGTCTGTTTTACACTGGGAGCTAGAACAATAGAGAAAAAAAAACTAATGATGAGGGAATAAATTGATAATCATTTATTACGTACTTGGCATCTTAGTAAATAGGCGTTCCACGTACCTGAGAGGTTTAACGAGAATAAGCTTTCTGTGCTGATCACAATTTAGAGGATTCATTTCCCCACGCCGGCCAGTGACGACTTAAATGTTGCCTTCCTGTTAACTTAGCGTGTTGGTGTAATCGCCAGGAGATTATGCTGACAAGGTCATAAGCGCTGTCTGACAGAAGTTCGATGCTTGCACTCGCCATTTGCTACGGGAGTAAAAGACTGGACACCTATTCTTCCGTGCTTTCAGGCTAAAAAATAAGAAGGTCCTAAGATAACATATACCCATGGCAGGTTCCTACAACTGGAAGTTATCTTCTTACTTTGAACTCAGGAGTCGTGGAGGTGGCGAGAGACACTGGTAATGAGGAAGCTAACTCTCATGCACACATCGGTCCAGTGACCTCATTACTAGTAGCAAGCGAGCGACAGCAACAGCAAACAGCATTCGTCGTGTACCATAGCTTCTGGTTAATTTTCACGGAATTATAATATAGATCCTATTAATATAATTTCTATGGTTGGCTGCTTAGTTGGTTGGTTGGTTGATTTGGTGGTTGGTTGATTTTTTAATTGGTTGGGGAATCCTATGGAATCATCATCATCATCAAGTGCCCAGCCAGCTGGCGTAGGCGTTCGTGGCTCTCCACAGATGTAGCTCGTATACGAGACGAGGTGCTTGAGAAGAGCTGCCATTTTAACTATTCGAGACCGAGTGAGAAATAATGTTATCAGACAAACAGTGGGATCAACACTTTGTGCCACATATACTGAAATGCAGAAGATCAAATGGTCGGTGATCTGGTTAAAATGCAACACTATCAACTATCAGCATTGGTGTTACATTATAGAAGATCTGATACAAGAGCAAGAGGACGCCCGAGAAGATCATGGATAGGAGACACCAAAGACATTGTACAATCACACGGAATGACACTATCCACTACCACCCATCGGCCGGTGTACCGTCAACTATTTCTCCCCACGATATTTGAAGGCAAACTTGGAATATGATGATGATGGTGATGATGATAATGATGATGATGATGATGATGATGATGATGATGATGATGATGATATTTTCTAGTGCTAATTTTATGAGGCAGTGTAGACTCCAGAGGTGCATGGTCTCACAAATCTTGCCTTGATGGAGATTTGAACCTATAATCACGAACTCAACAGGCCAGTGTATAAGCTACTGTCTAACCACGACTCATTTGACCAGTTCGCTAACACTTAATAAATTCAAGAACTGTTAAACACAACTGGAGCCGCGTGAAAAACGACAGACCATATCACATGTCTCATACATCAAGGCCTTCACGGTGAACAAGAAACTGTCTGCTTGGTGCATGTTGCGCGGTCTTTCGGAAGCTCATCATGATTATTTCGCAATCACCAGAAATCACTCGGGGGAATTGGGTCTCAGCTGTGCTTCTTGACAAGTCAGAGAACTCCTGCTGTCTGCAGCTTTGGTGAAATGTGCCAATTTTTCGAGTTTTTCGATAGTCGACTAGAAGATGTAGCGCTGATGGAATATATTTTGTTATGAACAGAAGCAGTAAACAACAGTAAAGTAAAGTAAATATTATCATGCTTGTTATTATGCTTTATGGCAGAGTTTATTCTGTTAGGTTTTAGACAGATATGGCTGACCTACCGTATAACAGTAGGCAGTACTAACTGTTTTCTGTTAGTGCTAAATGTTGGGCTCCGCTCATCATACTCAACACCCCACATTGTGCAAACATCTTCGGGCAGATGAGCACAATTGAGAGGAGACAAGTCTTATCCTAATGCGAATAACTTCAACCTACAGGCTAAATGTCAGGGTGGACAAGGCCCTAAGTCTTGGTCGGCAAATAATCTAGGATGGAAGCCCCGACAGGCGGAAAGTTAGAGCATTGTTTTGCTGATCAGACAAAATTTCCAGCTTGTCTTGTTCCAGATGTAGGGGTGTTACCTTTCCTCTGGGGTAAATTAGGCAGGCCGAGAGAGGGGTCATGCTGCATGGGCAACACATGGTCTCTACAATTCAGCCCAGGCTGTGTGCTATAGAGAGGTATAACTCCACCCTGGTCCCCACCAATAGTTGTAGTTATTACGCCTTCTGTGAAGCGCAATGTAAACTAGCCAGTGTATGGTAGAGTATTCATATTTATTAAAAACAGGGATGTATAGATGTTAATACTACATTTGGTTTGTAGAATTAGTCTACAATTTAACTCGAGAAATAGTTAATACGTATTATTAGCATTACAGAAGACATAGGAGTGAAGTAAAAATTAAAGGACACAACAGACAGCAGAAACATGTAAAGCAATGGGAACATCAAGATTTAAATCTGTCTTCTCCAAATAACTACACACTTACTGAAAGACCACAGGTATCATGATGCAAGGCTAGATACACACTCTAAACCATACCATATAGTATCTATCATTCATCTGAACCCAGTACCTTGGATTATGGCCTGTAAAGACTCGGCCCCACAGCCTAGTGTCAAATACTTTTGCCTGTCGGCCTACTGATTATCAGTTCAACTCCCTTTAGGGTGACAGAAGAGGAAATCTTCTGGGGATAAGTCGAATGATATGAAAGAGAATCCAAAGTCTGATAACATCTCACTCCATCAGTATATCGTTACATAGGATTCCCGGTAACAGCGATCTCGAGGGAAATGAGAAGGTCGATAGACTTGCTAAAGTAAAGGCTCACACCTTGTAATAAGAAAACAAGCCTAGTTGATTTCCCCATTCCTCCACTCCCCTTCCTCTCCCCACCTGAAATACTTCAAAATAAGTATAAATCTGTATAGCGCTATATTGAGCCAATCTTGATGTATGGAAGCAAATCGTTGATAATCAGCAAACAAGTGAGGGATTATGTGTTGACCATGCAACATGGTCCCTCTCTCGGACTGCCTAGTTCACTCCAGAGGAAAGGTAACGCCAATTCATCTGAAACAAGACAAACTGCAGAAGCTGTCAGATCAGCAAAGCTGTCCGCCTGTCGGAGTTTCGAACCCAGACCAGCTGCCAACCAAGCTTAGGGCCTGGTCTGCCCTGCCTTGACATTTTGTCTTTAGGTTGCATTTCCTCACACCAGGATAAGGCTTGTATCCTCCCAATTGCGCTCCTCAGCCCGAAGCCGTTGGCACAATGTAGGGCGTCGGGTTTGGTAAGCGCCGCCCAACGTTCGGCGCTGACAGAAAGCAGGTAGTACCGTCTACTGCCATACGGTAGTTCAGTCATATCTGACTAAGATGCACCAATATAGGGCCCTTGATATCCTTAAAAGATTGTCACCATCACCTTTCCACCGAATTTCTGGGTCTTGAATTTTTGCTTCTCCGGTTCCAACGGATATTTCCACTACATCTGCCCATTCATACACTCTCCTCTGATGTAAACAACTGTCTCTATACTGAACAATCATTCTTATGTAGATTTCACAAGGTTTCATACTTCATGACCACAAACAACGAATAACGCCTCGTTGTACTTCTCTCTAATGCGCTTGCTCAAACTGCTGGATCCACATCCCTCCTAGATTGGCTTAAGAGCCAGTTTGTGTTCTGAAATAAGAGTTTCCTTTGTCCGTACGCTTCCATTCACTGTTTAATAAAATTCCTTTTAGTTAAGGACTTTTCCTCGCGCGGACGTGTGTGTGTGTGTGTGTGTGTGTGTGTGTGTGTGTGTGTGTGTTTATACCCGATGTGTTGAGACGACCAGGGACATAGCACAGACCTCTTAATAACTTCACGCACGTAGTGTATGCATGTGTTTGTTGTATCTCTTGAGCATCCCAATACACCCTGCACACTATTTTCAGTGGTAAATGGTCTGAAGATATGAACATTACTACAGATGCCATCACAAGTACAAACAAGCGGGTTTAAAGGCAGAAGCACTGTCTTCATTGCGCTGGGTTTCACACCTTAAACAAGTAGAAGGCGAATAATGTGTATACATGAACTGATTTAAAGGTCAGGAAAATAAATGTTAACTGTCAGTAACTCAGCCCAGAGTGGTGAAGAAATTGTGTATACTTTAGCCACCAATCATGGAACATTGGATCATGTTTTTTTAATATAATATGTATACTTCAGCCACCAATCATGGCACATCAGGTAAGGTTGTTTAGTCTTATATGTATATTTTAGCCACCAATCATGGCCCATTAGGTCAGTTTGTTTAGTCTTATATGTATATTTTAGCCACAAATCATGGCACATTGGATCAGTTTGTTTAGTCTTATATGTATATTTTAGCCACCAATCATGGCACATTGGGTCAGTTTGTTTAGTCTTATATGTATATTTTAGCCACCAGTCATGGCACACAGGGTCAGGTTGTTTAGTCTTATATGTATATTTTAGCCACCAATCATGGCACATTGGGTCAGTTTGTTTAGTCTTATATGTATATTTTAGCCACCAGTCATGGCAAACAGGGTCAGGTTGTTTAGTCTTATATGTATATTTTAGCCACCAATCATGGCACATCAGGTCAGTTTGTTTAGTCTTATATGTATATTTTAGCCACCAATCATGGCCCATTAGGTCAGTTTGTTTAGTCTTATATGTATATTTTAGCCACCAATCATGGCACATTGGATCAGTTTGTTTAGTCTTATATGTATATTTTAGCCACCAATCATGGCACATTGGGTCAGTTTGTTTAGTCTTATATGTATATTTTAGCCACCAGTCATGGCACACAGGGTCAGGTTGTTTAGTCTTATATGTATATTTTAGCCACCAATCATGGCACATTGGGTCAGTTTGTTTAGTCTTATATGTATATTTTAGCCACCAGTCATGGCACACAGGGTCAGGTTGTTTAGTCTTATATGTATATTTTAGCCACCAATCATGGCACATTAGGTCAGTTTGTTTAGTCTTATATGTATATTTTAGCCACCAGTCATGGCAAACAGGGTCAGGCTGTTTAGTCTTATTTGTATATTTTAGCCACCAATCATGGCACATTGGGTCAGTTTGTTTAGTCTTATATGTATATTTTAGCCACCAGTCATGACACACAGGGTCAGGTTGTTTAGTCTTATATGGTAGACATCGACGTGGAGGAAAAGATAAGAGCGCTCACTCTTAGACTTCCAGTGCATTTATAGCGGCATAGTTAATTCTCTACACCGGCTTTAAGTTCAACTTGAACGTCAGCTTCTCGTTCAGAAAGCAATGTTAAACCATTGAACGTAAAATTGCCAAGAAAATCTACATGGGGTTGATAGCAACGTCCTGCAAGAGAAATGCTGCATGTCTTATATGAGATAATCTGTTTAAACATTCCTTTATGAAACAATATGTGAGGGCGCCTATAAACGTAATTTCTCTGCATTAGTTTGGTGGTTTCTCCTAAGCTTTACATTCAATCTGTCGTGTATTTAAAAACAGAATTGCCTGTATAACGATGTAAAGATAAACATTTTGCTATTTGTATTGCTTGTGAATTTTCTCATCGGCATACAGATAATCTTCAGCAAACGCATTTATTGTATACGATAAACAACTTAAATTGTTTTGTTTTTAAACAATCACATTAGCAAAATGCCAGTTGCTAAACAAGAAAAGATAATTTCATTGTAGGGGCTAAAAAATAAAACCGGAAATCTTTGGGTAGCGAAAAACGCATTTTCTCATAATCGAAGTAGAAAATGGCAAAACACGGCCAGACAGGACACTCACTTGGTTCAGAAGCTTGTACGGTTGGGGTCACGCTTTTGAAGAGAACACTCGCTCTCACTAAACGCACTGGTCAAATCAGTACTTCGGGTGATCTGCAGCGGCCAGACGTCTTGTTTGGATTCTAATGTGATCACACAAAGTGAGCTACAAGCAAATCCAATTACGGTCACCAAAGTATAATGAGTTTTGTTAGAGTAAACATCAGCTTTTACAGTACGTAGCTTCACTGCCAGCTTAATATTGGCTCCGTTTCTGTTGCTGTTGTATTCAGCTAACCTCGGGCTTAACGATGTTCAGGGCGAGGGATATGATTTGACCGGATGTTTTTAGTTCATTAAAGAAAGTTCGACTTTCGATATTTTAGTGCAATTCAAATTGGGTTACTTAAACACTAAGCACACTGGCTTATCAGCGTGGGCATTTTTAAAACTGAATTACGCTAGCCACATTCGGTTTAGTATACAATGATTATAAGATAAAACTAGACGCGTGGCTGATAATGACGTAGGAGATAAAGTGTTAAGCTCGCACATATTTTATTTTTCCGTTGAGGACTTTTGTGTTGGTATTCTTGCGACAGCATTATGTACAGTGTGCCTGTGCGGGCTGTTGGATTGCTGAGACTCCTATCTGTTCCACTTTTCACATTGGTCAGTGGGGAGCATTTTGTGTGATATTCACTTGCACAGGAACGGAGCATAATGGGGACGACCCGTTGCCGTGAAGTTGGAACCTCGACTAACTAACTAACATATTCTAGACCAGGGCTTACTGAGGTGTTGTGGCCAGTTTTATTCCTTTCTGGTATTTCCTCCCTGTCATTTAAGGAAAATGCTGAAAATGGGCTGGTAATTATTGTATAAGACTGGACCTAAACCCGTGCTGAAAAAAAAATAAAAGTTCGCATTGTCAGGGGTTGAACCCGAACCATTGTATGTGTTGCCAAGTATAGTCATGTTTGCAGAACACTCAGTTTAACTGCATATTTATTCATCCAGCTTGGAACACCCAAGCAGTCATTCATCTGCCCGCTCAACGATTCATCCAATCAACCACACAGCCTTTCATTCGCGTATCCAATCAATTAATTTACCAGTACCTATGAAAACAATGCACGCTCCGTGGCGAAAGATTTACGGACGCATTTCGTAATCCCACACATCGTTTTCGAAACACAGCTGCGGGAGATTTAGCAGCAGACTGCCTTGCGTTGTTTTTTTCAAATACAATTTTATGGGTGCTGGTCGTTCAGAAAGCAATGGCAAACTACGGAACGTAAACTTACCCAGAGATTACAAATAGCTAAAACATGCTGGGATTGACTGCAACGCCCTGTGAAGAATATACAACTAACTTTAACTTAACCTATAACAATAATTGACCTGGAAGCCAGGTCGAACCAGCCTAAAAATTGGTATAATGAAATGCTCTGGGAAATACTAGCAACGGTATGTTATTGACCGCATCACACATCGAGCGCGGATTAGTATATAACAATCGGGGGCTAGCGCACCATATGCCGAATGCACACTGAGGCTTGTGATAAGGTCCTCTTTACCTAACATCTATCGTAACACCCACCATCTATCGTAACACCCACCATCTATCAGCCAGTCATCAATGCACACGTTCATCCGTCTCAAATTACATATCCTTCCACCTACAAGTTCATCTATCTGTCAGTCCTTCCATCCATCAGTCGATGCCGATGTTTCTCTATACACTTGTATATATCTATATATAGATTGGCTTTCAGTATACCAGTATATTGTGCTGGCTATGTATGGACTTTGGAAAATAAATGCTGCCCAAATGATAGTGACCACATGACCCGATCAATGGCCGAATGCACTATAAAATATAGATACAAGTAAAGGACCCTTGCAGACGCTGTACAGCACAATGACCATCTGGTGCAAGATCCACATGTTTATAGATCAACCGGTACTCGGTGGGCTTTGTGGTCGTTATCCCGGCATGTAATCCAAAGCTAACAATGTATACACAATCCTTCTCATTTAGCGGAAAAAGTCATTTACTTGATTTTTTTAAAAACCACATACCCTATCCGCCCCAATTAGCGAAATCAGTCATTTACTTTACTTTTTACTGTCGATCCAATACTTTTCATGCCGCGGAAACAATAATTTACATTACTTTTTCCAGTGTATCCAGACAGCCATTAGTAGCGGAAACCGTCATTTACATTACTTTCTCCAGAGTATTCAGACAGCCACAAGTAACAGTAATTTGCATTACTTTTTCCAGTGTATCCAGACAACCACAAGTAAGAGTCATTTACATTATTTTTTTCCCCAATCCAGACAGCCACACATAACAGTCATTTACATTACCTTTTCTAGTGTATCCAGACAGCTACAAGTAGTAAAAACAGTCATTTACTTTACCAGCCTAAAAATTTGTATAATGAAATGCTCTGGGAAATACTAGCAACGGTATGGTATTGACCGCATCACACATCGAGCGCGGATTAGTATATAACAATCGGGGGCTTGCGCACCATATGCCGAATGCACACTAAGGCTTGTGAAAAGGTCCTCTTTACCTAACATCTATCGTAACACCCACCAAAAAAACCACGTGAAAAAGTTCCCATTTACTTTTTTTTCACGAGTAAACGTTTTATTGAAATGCTAAAATACTATATGTGTGTAGCAGGTGAGTGATTGGAAAGATGTTAGATAGGCCAGCGTTCCTAATGTCTAGCCTTTAAAACAACAATTCGATAATTCTGTCTGTCTGTCTGTGTATCTGTCTGCTGTCTGTCCGTCTGCCCGTTCAACGTTACGTATTAGTACCACACCGCCACATGTATTAGCGTATTCAGTGACAGCCTCACCATTTATCCCCTGGCTTACAACACTCAAACACACCAGACGTCAATCGCTCAGTTATATCTGCCTAGCAGGCAATCAGCTTTATTCAGAAATGAATTACCTCAAGTGCAGAAAAATTTACTCCAGTCCTGGATAAAATTGTCGAGATATTTTCTCGAAGTCTTTTCAAATGTTCTCACAGGCAATTAACTCGAAGCAACAGACTTCAAGGATCCAGCCTGAAGTGACATGGGATTCGACAGTTTGAATTAAGATAGAAGTATTATGTGAATCAAATTCAAAATTTCATCCCTACATGTAATATATTTATGCCTCTATTTTATTTCAATCATTAACGTCTTTTGAAGTTGGTTTTTGTTTTCTTCTTTGGTTGTGGTTTTTCTGCCTGGCATGCGTGGTACTTGGAAAATAAAAGGCGCCTTGTTTTTGTAAATATAAATATGACAGCTTTTACGTTCTCCTCTGTTACAAGAAGGTTTATAATGTGAAATAAACATCGCCTGTTCCGTGTTTTGTTCAACCCGGTATTTGTTATAAATAAACTACTAATAGATATACGCTCGCTTGCAGGTCGGTGGTTTCATGGTTTGAACGCGAGAGGATCGACTCCATTGCACCGGGCTGTATCATATTGAGCTCGGTCTTCTTCCGCAGGGCGGCCTGCTGAAAGCATCACACAAAGCACGAAATCTATAGCTCCAGCCACGAACTCCAGGCGTCTCCGAGAAAATTGCACTCGTTAACTGAATGACGGAGGCGTCCGGAATCAAACCCACAACCCTCAGAGCGTGAAGCGGTATTAATCACTCAGCCACGGAGACCCCAGGGGTACGGTGGTTATGGGTTCGAATCTGCATCAGGGTGGATTTTTAAAATAGAGCTGGATTCCCAGGTCGACCCATCCTAAAATGGGTACCAACCAGACAATGTCTTGTGGGGTAAAGACGAATGCTGTGATACTGACAACATTATTCACCGAGAACTCATTAGTCGAACGAACGAATGAACGAACTTTGCAGGCCCGTCTTACATTCAGCCCTCCCAATCACTCGTCTTTCGTTCATCAATAGTGCATGGTACATTCACATAGGAATAAAACATTGTCAAATGAATGTTGTAAACATAAACAATGCATATTACCAGGTTAAGAGACAGGCAGACACACGTGTACACATACACTTTCTTAAAAACACACATGCTTGCTTGCTTGCTTGTGTTCGTTGGCTTGAGCTCCAACGTGAAGTCCTGTATGTCGGATGAAGGCATCCTGTTGTCCAACATCAGTGTGATGTCATACAGGACCTGAGTTTTGCGTGAGTATCCGTTGTCCCATGTCTGGCTTATTGGTGTGCAGACTGGTGGTTCCTCGCCGTACAGGCAGACACTCTCCGACTTCGGAGGAAAAAACACACATACCTGCATACATACATACATCATTTACACAAACTCACAGTTATGCACTCACTCAATAACACACAAATACACACTCCCTCGCGTCTATAACAATAGTCTTCCGTTAAGTCTGGACACATAGGATAATTGGATATTTTTCATTTAAGTCAAATGAAATACAAAATTCTAAATTATTAACAGATTTCCCTAATTTTATTGGAAGACGTGGTCATGTGGAGTGGTCTCCTCTTGATGTCTTTTTCTGGGGCATGCTAAAGGCTAAAGGAGAAAGTGTACTCAACAAAAATCAGAGATCCAATACACTTGACTCAACGAATAAGGAGTGAATGTATCAGAATTGAACGCAATGTGGATTTATTGGATCGAGTTCACGAAAACTTTGTGAAACGCATCAACATTTGCATTACAAATGATGGAAATCATATTAAAGATGTTATTTGAATAAAAATTTGTATTTTTACCCATGTGTCCAGATTTTACGGACACTGTATAACAATATGGGTGTGCCACCATGTGCCAATGCACCTTAAGGCGTGTACTGGGTGGAAAGGAGGAGGGGTCCTTTTCTTTACTGACTTCACTATATTTAGATGCAATTATAATTTATAATTAATTTACAATAACAAGAGGGTAGACTTTCTGACATTACCACAGACACGGATGATGCCCAACTCCACAATGTTATTAATCTGGATAAGCTTAGAAGTTCAAGTAAGGAAGTGCGTAAATAACATCTTAGGGAGAGAGAATGTTTCACAGAAAGAAAGACAAAACTCAGGACAATGAACAAACTGCATTTCATAAAATGACCGGCACCTTATTCAGTTGGTTCATATCATTAGAGGTTATAAACGATTCTGGAATGTTCTACAGAACCAGCGTTCACATGTTAGTGAAGGCTCCTTTTATACTCTTTAAGATATATTGGGCTTTGTTGCTAGAATCATATTTTATAGATCAGTAGGTCATGGGGTGCCGGTCTCCGTGACCAAAAGCTTGCGAACGCGGTTCGTGAGCCGCTTATCAGGCGTTCGAAACGCAGCTGTGACCGATTTGGGAGCAAACCGTGTCGCGCTGTGTTATAAATTGTTAGTATGGGAGTCGGTCGTTCAGAAAGCAATGGCAAACTACTGAACGTAAACTTGCCAAGATATCAACAACAGTAGTGCTGGTGTTGATAGCAATGTCCTGTAAACAGGATATGCAAAAAAAAAAAAAAAAAAGGTCATGTGATCACTGTTCTGCCTGCCGTCATTACTTCTAAATAAATTTCCTAATACCCATTTCACGCTAAGTCGATTTTAATAACCCAGTGCGTATGGAACCCTTGCTCTCTGGGGCGGCGTGCCATAGTGTAGCCACTACGCAATACGCTTGGCCCCCAATTGTAACATACCGCTGTGAATTATTGACAAGTAGTTAATAAGCGGCCGGTCTCTCTGGCTGTGGGGTTACAACACTTTCTCTCTGTAATCCCGTTTATCACGCAGAGTCTCGCAGCGGAGCGAGAACTGAGGTGGTTCGACCCCCGCTCGTGACTTGCGGATACTGAGCCGGCCGCTCAGAAAGCAATGGCAAACTACTGAGCGTAATCTTGCCAAGAGATCAACAGACAGCTGAAAGATGCTGCTGTTGACAGCTAAGTCCTGTAAAAGGATACGCAAAAAACAACAACAAAAGTTAATAAGCGAGAAGCGGCTGGTCGAGTGGCTAGAATGCCGGGTTCTCATTCGGGAGACCGGAGTCCGAATGCTACTGTTAGAACCCTCGGTAAGGTGTGGATTTTTACTACCGGGGCAATAAGAAAACCCTAACCTGCACAGTTCGTGGCGACTAGACTAGCCATGCGGCTTTAATTCATCAGGATCGAGACACCCCATGTCCTACACAGCAAAGTATTATGGGCAGTAGATGACAGTTTGTTTATTTCAGATGACAGTAAATAAGCAAAATTAATCCCTCTAAACTGACATGTGAATTTAGAGACGATTGCTGAAAAAATAGAGGACAGCCAAAATGTTAAATATGGTGGTCGCATAGCTGATTAAATAAACTTCCTGTGTGCTGATACCGAGATAGCTGGTTCAACTCTTACACCAATCAATTAGACTAAAATGTTGATTTCTCGTCCTTGATGAAAATTACAAGTACCTTAGAAAACGGCACAAGTACCTCGCCTAATGACGAGGTACACTGGTTATAAGGAAAGCTAATTCACATGTAAAATAAGTCCAGTGCACCCCTTAGTAGTGGCAACTAATGGAAGTTGTAGCTTGAGTTCAAAGTAAGCAAACGCCAAATAAATAAATACAATAAAATAAAAATGAGTAATCTAAATGTGCTGAAAAGGTTTTAGACACAACAATACAACAAAACCACCCAACAACACCAGAAACAGGCATTTTGAGTGATCCACTAGTTTCCCAGGACGGAACTGTAAAATATATGCAGCAAAATCAACCTAGCATACATACATAATCAAGATAACAATACCATAAATTATCATCGCAATTCTATGAATCAGACATTGCAAATACAAATGTTCTGAATGGACCATAGGGAGATAACAAGTGAAATTAACAGACAGTCGTGCGTTACTACTCGGTCTTTTGTCTTACCAGAAGCAGTCGCTAAGTTGCCAGATATGATAAGTGTAATTTATACATGCTGATACATCGTGGCCAGGATAGATATAATTAGATAACAGACTTGTCCTAATATGGCTAGGAGATGTGATGCAGTCATTGGTGTACTGACTTGTGGTGAGACTTGGCTAGGCTGTATGGAACGACGGTCTTGTCTTGGTTTAAGGTTTATGGTGAGTCTTGGCTTGACGATATGAAACAATGATCTTGTCTTGGTTTCAATGTTAAGTTAAGACATGGCTTGGCTAAATGGAAAGATGATCTTGTCTTGGTTTAAGCTTTATGGTGAGACAAGGCTTGGCTATATGGAACGACGATCTTGTCTTGGTTTAAGGTTTCTGGTAAGACATGGCTAGCCTATATGGAAAGATGATCTTGTCCTGGTTTAAGGTTTCTGATAAGACATGGCTTGGCTATATGGAAAGATGATCCTGTCTTGGTTTAAGGTTTCTGGTAAGACATGGCTTGGCTATATGGAACGACGATCTTGTCTTGGTTTAAAGTTTACAGTAAGACATGGCTTGGCTATATGGAACGACGATCTTGTCTTGGTTTAAGTTTTGTGGTAAGGCTTGGCTTGGCTATATGGAACGACGATCTTGTCTTGGTTTAAGGTTTATAGTAAGACATGGCTTGGCTATATGGAACGACGATCTTGTCTTCGTTTAAGGTTTATAGTAAGACATTGCTTGGCTATATGGAACGACGATCTTGTCTTGGTTTAAGGTTTATAGTAAGACATGGCTTGGCTATATGGAACGACGATCTTGTCTTGGTTTAAGGTTTATGTTAAAACTTGGCTGTTTAGAACGATAATCTTGTATTGGTTTAAGGGTTTTGATAAGACTTGGCTTGGCTAGGTGGAACGACGAGCTTGCCTTCGGCCACATTTAGATGCGAGACATCGATATTTAACAAATCAGCTGACAGGTACAAATCCTCTTTATATTATAAATGTTACAGCATAATATTTAAATTCACTGGAAGGAAATGAGAACAAAGGAATATATCCAATAAGAACTGAACGGTTGGTTTAAAATCACCCCAGTGAGGATCGAGCCCCTGAGCACTGGGGCAGCAGGCGAGTGTCTAGCCACTACGCAAACGCGGCTCCCATTGTTATATACATTACAGGTGTCAGTGCTACATTATATGTAACAGTGCTACATTACATGTGTCAGTGCTACATTATATGTGGGAGATTTGTTATTAAGATAAACAAACATGAGGAATATTTAATATTTTGGACATTTAAAGAGGCATGAAAGCTAAGAAAATATAATCAAAGGGAGGTGAAACGGTGGAGAAGAGGAAGACACAACGCAAATGGGTTCAAGCTATCATAAATAGTTTACATATAAAGCGGAAGACCACAAGGTTGAAAGGTTCAAGAAGTAATAAATAATTTACATTTCAAGCAGAAGACCACACCTTTGACAGGTTCAAGATGTGAGAAATAATTTACACATGACAGCAACATTGTCAGGACATCTGGCTTATGATGGAGAGGGAGGCATGTCGAAAGACTGTTGCGGGGATGAGCTTCTACACATGGCAGTACCCTGGGTCAATAGATGTCTCCTGCTATGATCTTGTCCCCGGCTGTGATCTTGTCTCCGACTATGATGCTGCTTCCAGTTATGATATTGTCTCTGGCTGTGATCTTGTCTCCGGCTGTGATCTTGTCTCCGACTATGATGCTGCTTCCAGTTATGATATTGTCTACGGCTATGATCTTGTCCCCGGCTGTGATCTTGTCTCCGACTATGATGCTACTTCCAATTATGATATTGTCTACGGCTATGATCTTGTTCCCGGATGTGATCTTGTCTCCGATTATTATCTTATCTCTGGCTATGATCCAGTTATGATCGTGTCTCCAGGTATGATCGTGTCTCCAGGTATGATCGTGTCTCCAGGTATGATCGTGTCTCCAGGTATGATCGTGTCTCCAGTTATGTTCTCTTCTAATGTTATGATCGTGTCTCACGTTATGATAGTGTCTCACGTTATGATCGTGTCTCACGTTATGATAGTGTCTCACGTTATGTTCTTGTCTCACGGTATGATCTTGTCTCACGTTATGATCTTGTCTCACGTTATGATCGTGTCTCCAGTTATGATCTTGTCTCACGTTATGATCGTGTCTCCAAGTATGATCTTGTCTGCAGCTGTGATCTTGTCTCCAGTTATGATCGTGTCTCCAGTTATGACCGTGTCTCCAGGTATGATCGTGTCTCCAGGCATGATCGTGTTTCGCGTTATGATCTTGTCTCAAGTTATGAGCTTGTCTCTAGCTGTAACTTTGTCTCCGACTGGGCATATCCGAGGAGGGTTACCCAATGGACGGCTTCTTTGGAAGACTGATTTGGACTTTAAAGGAGCATTTTCACTGTACACAGACAGCTCCATTAGTACTCACCCCCCCCCCCTCCCCCGCAGATTACCCAGGACTGAGCATTAGCGAGGATTCTAATGTATGTGCTTGTGTGCCAGAATCATACATGTTGTAATTTATCTTTTGTGCGTAGGTTTTCTAATTCGAAATTGAGCATGCACAGTAACCAATTAAGCCTGCTCTTTACAATTTTTAAAATACTTTTCTCGATTTAAGTGGTGCAAAGAAGGGGCAAGGAAGTGGGACAAGGAGTGGGAGGATGTCTTCAGCCTTGCGAGATAGCAGGTATGGGATTGACTGTGCCATTCGTAACAGAAACCACTTAGAGGGCACCTGAACATAATACAACTCCCTGATTGCACTCACACAGCAGACGTATTGTGGTGTTTACAAGAAATACAATGCTATGTGTTAGTAACAAATATAAAGCAGACGAAACATAATCTTAACAAGAACACACACACACACACACACACGCACGCACACAGCGATTGTTTAAGCTTTTTAGGTACGCACTGTCAATAATATAATCCACGAGCACATCTGCGTCTACTTTTTTTGTTGTAAAAAAAGAGTGTGTCTACCCAACGATCCCCAGTTGATATCGTTTGTTTTTCGTCTCTTCCTCCATTCATCCACGATGAAGTGTCGGAGGGTCAGTGGCTTTTAAACATGGAATCATATAAAGAATTTAGACTAAATTAAATAATTAAAACAAAAATACAAAACAGAGCAGCAGGGTTTAGTAAATAATTAATATAAAACAGAGTAGCAGGTTTTAGACGACCCATGGGGAAAATGATCCAGACTACAAGAAAGTGGTAATTGTAACTGTGGTGCTGACGCGGATCAAGATACATTCAAAGTGGCCAAACAAGCAGAACAGATGGCCCATGTTTCTTTTATAGGTTCGTCTATGGGATTGGCAGAAAGAATGTCACATTGATCCTGCACTAACAAAGGACCAGCACAGTGTCGAATAAACTAGTGGTGGTGAATGAAAGTTTCGTCACTCTTACATTACATGTTAGACTGTTACATTGCATGTTAGACTGTTACATTGCATGTTAGACTGTTACATTGCATGTGTGTTAAGTTACATGTGTCACTGTTACATTGCATGTGTGTTAAGTTACATGTGTCACTGTTACATTGCATGTGTGTTAAGTTACATGTGTGACGGTTACATTACATGTTAGACTGTTACATTGCATGTGTGTTAAGTTACATGTGTCACTGTTACATTGCATGTGTGTTACGTTACATGTGTCACTGTTACATTACATGTGTGTTAAGTTACATGTGTGACGGTTACATTACATGTTAGACTGTTACACTGCATGTGTGTTAAGTTACATGTGTCACTGTTACATTGCATGTGTTTTAAGTTACATGTGTCACTGTTACATTACATGTGTGTTAAGTTACATGTGTGACGGTTACATTACATGTGTGTCTGTTACATCACATGTGCTACTGTTACATTACTTGTGTGACTGTTACAATAGATGTTCCACTGCTGCATTACATGTGCGATTGTTACATGGTATTGTTACATTCCATGTATCACTGTTACATTACACGTGTGTCTGTTACATTACATGTGCAACTGTAATATTACTTGTGTGACTGTTACATTATGTGTCATTGTTACATTACATGATTGACTCTTACATTGCATACGCAAGGACGATGCCAACCTGCGTAGTCGCTATGAATGACACAATGATATATGAACCCCCTTCCCCCCCCCCCCCCCCCCAATAAAAAAAAAATCACCTAAATATTTAATAATAGAACAGTTGAATGCTATAATAATAATCTGAATTTACAGCGAAAATGAAATAAACGCATTCAGTTCAACTACAAGGCACAAAAACCGCGTATTCATAGTACCCTTAGGACCTCATATTCCTAGTATTGTTGTTTTCCTTATTATTTTAAATATTTTCTTGGAGTAAAGTTACAATGTAAAACAACTGCTAATTGTGTGCGCATATATAGTGCTATCGTCCAATGAAACCATGACTGTTACTACTAACCGAGTTTTTGAAAGAGCTGCAAGTTATTGCACAAAAGAAATATCTCAAGAAGAGCAACACAAAATAGCAGTTGTGAAAATAATTAAAACAATATGGAAAATAACAATATAAGATGCATGAGGCCCTAAACCAATGACCAAGTACTACAGGAGACAAATGAAAATCGTAAATTGATTCGAGAAATTAGACGTAGACAGTCAAAATGTTTTGAACATGTTATGAGAAGAAATGGATTGGAGAACTTAGTGACAACTGGCAAGATCGAAGGGAACAGACCAAGAGGAAGACCGAGATGAAAATACCTGGATGGCTTGGCCACATGGCATGGACGAGACAGGAACGCTGAGCTGATCCACGACGCTGGTGATCGAGTGAAATGGCGAGTTATGATCGCCCACGCTTTGCGGCATGGCACATGATTGATTGATTGAGGCCCTAAGCGGATTATGAATACGCTGTTTTTGTGCCTTGCAGTACGAATGTAACAGACAAATCACTACGAAAGTGTTACACATTCAAAACCCGTGGGGATAACATACTAATATGTAAACAATATAAGTGACTATGTATTTAAGTGCCGGTCTCTCTGGCTGTGGGGCTACAACACTTTCTCTCTGTAATCCCGTTTATCACGCAGAGTCTCGCAGCGGAGCGAGAACTGAGGTGGTTCGACCCCCGCTCGTGACTTGCGGATACTGAGCCGGCCGCTCAGAAAGCAATGGCAAACTACTGAGCGTAATCTTGCCAAGAGATCAACAGACAGCTGAAAGATGCTGCTGTTGACAGCTAAGTCCTGTAAAAGGATACGCAAACATTTATTTATGTATTTAAGTATTCCAGCCAAAGTATTATTCGATTATTCACTTAATGTGATATGTATTTCTGTAATATGCACCTGACGAGATGCAGCGAAATATGCCAGGCAATAAATCGTGCAACATATTGTTTATGGCTCCTGCCTTTAAATTCATGAAGGGAATACATTGTTTTGAATTTTAAAAGCATCAAGTCAAAAGGGGTGAAGCCAGACAAGAGCGATAAGGGTCCAAGGAAGAATCGTAAACCAATCCAGAACTAATGTAGTCAGATAGCCTGAGGATAGGGAACCTCAGAACTTATCGAATGGCTCGACGTGTAGTGAGGATATTTGTTAACCAACCAAGCAACCAACTAATTAACTAGCTAGCATAATGACAAACTAATTAACTAACTAACTAACTAGCAGAATAACTAACTAACTAACTAACTAACTAACTAACTAACTAACTAACTAACTAACTAACTGATTAACTAAATAATTGATTATATTACCGGGCACCTTCTAGTCCAGTGGTTCTCAACCGGTGGGGATCCCCCCCCCCCCCGGGGGGAAATTTCATGGTTTCCAGGGGGGGGGGGGGGAATGAAGACCATTTCAAGATCGTGTTAAAACAAGAACCGATTACTTGACATAGTTTTTCCCTTCATACTTTACAGTTATGTATGTCTCGTCCTTCTAAAATTCATTTTATAAAGTAAGTAGACCCACAAATCATGTTTTATGTGGATGTCTAGACGTGTTTTAGTATATGCTATTAAATTTGCCTTCCGCTTTTACGTATACTGTGTAGGGGTGAGGGGATTTTTAGATTGGAAATATGAAAGGGGGGGAATGACGTTCTGAAAATACGGTGAAGGGGGGAACGGGCCAAATTTTTGATAGGAAGGGGGGGGGGGGGAATGGCGTTCTGAAAATATGGTGAAAGGGGGAATTGGCCAAAAAAGGTTGAGAACCACTGTTCTAGTCAGACTGAAGTGGCCGGAAAAAGTGATCATACTGAACTATACTTTGATGAACACTTGAAAATCTTATTTATTTGCTCTGACCTATTGCCAGTAACTCTACGATATAACATGTAATAAACTGATCGTACAGTTTTATCATCTCCAAAACTTCCAGTTATCAACTCGATTTCGAATGTTAAATTTATTAAATTCAAATATTTATTTTAGAAACCATTTTCACGTTAGTTTTGCCATGTTGCAGTAATGAATTGCACTGCGAATTATTTTTCAATGAGAAATGTTGTAGCCATTTCTTGCATATAATTAATTAAACCGCATTCAGTGAGTTCAAGCGTCAACACACGGTGTCTAAAGCCCTGTCCACAGAAGAAAGACATTTCCGTGCGCGCAGGTGTATTTAGTCAACACGTGATGAAAGATTTAAGCTGTTTTTGGCGTGCAGTGATTAGCACTGCTGGTGTTTGCATTAGACCAGGGATAAACAGAAGGTCTGAGGGTTGTTACGTCACGCGGTTTGTTTGTTGAGGTAAATGCCCTTGCCTTCCAATAAAAACAAGCAAAATATCCGCGGTAAGAGATTAAAATATCTAAGCATCGCGGGATATAAGTTGTTTAGGTTCTGTTTATCATTTGGTTTATAACAGAGTAAAATTGGGTCCTCCACACCCGTGGTCAAATGGGCTGACTGAACGGCTTGTCGAACATATTATGGAAGTCTGTTGTATGATTTTTGTAAGTGTGGACTGAATATTGGCCCAGAGAGACAATCAGCCACAATCGATTTAACTCTTTCAAGCTGAAGTCTGGTTTTGTTGTCTGTCACAAGTGATTACTCTATCTGTCTCAGCCAATCATTGTTAATTTATAGTCATACAACACATACCAACAGGAGAGAGAGAGAGAGAGAGAGAGAGAGAGAGAGAGAGAGAGAGAGAGAGAGCAATAGACAGACAGTCAGAGGGCGAGACAAGATAGAATGTTAATCTTTTATCATTATGATTGGTGTCTATTTTGCAATTGCGGCAGTTTTATGTTTTAAATAACGCAAACACCATTGAGCGGGCATGGTACGAGGAGAAACACACTCGAAAACATAAAGACAACTGGTAGAATTCATGGGAAAAAAGCAAGGCGAAGCTACAACTATCACTAACAGAAATGTGTGTGTAGACATTGCCAGACCCACAGAGAAGAAGGAGGAGAAAGAAGAGAAATAGTAGTAGTAGTAGTAGTAGTAGTAGTAGTAGTAGTAGTAGTAGTAGTAGCAGCAGCAGTAGTAGTAGTAGTAGTAGTAGTAGTAGTAGTAGTAGTAGTAGTAGTAACAGCAGCAGGAGTAGTAGTAGTAGTAGTAGTAGTAGTAGTAGTAGTAGTAGTAGTAGTAGTAGTAGTAGAAGAAGAAGTAGTAGTAGTAGTGGTAGTCGTTGTTGTAGTAGATGCAACAGTACTGGCAGCAGCAGCAACAACAGTAGCAGTAGTAGTAGCATCAGCAGCAGCTGTAGCAGTAGCAGCAGCAGCGAAAGTAGTAGTAGTAGTAGTAGTAGTAGTAGTAGTAGTAGTAGTAGTAGTAGTAGTAGTAGTAGTAGTTGTAGTAGTAGTAGTAGTTATCATTTCAGAAACACACACACACACACACACTCTAATACAAAAGCGCTTACATATCATAGAATAGCTGTCATAGATCTGATTATAGCTTAAACCACCTATAATTAAATGTAAAATGGTTAGAATAGCTAGCATTTTTGTTTGTTCAATGAATTATCCATTATATTGTAAGAATATTATCCCCCTCCTCCTCCACCTCCTCCTCCTCCTCCTCCTCTTCCTTCTTCTTCTTCTTCTTCTTCTTCTTCTTCTGCCTCCTTCTCCAACCGGTCCTCCTCCCCTTCTTCTTCTTCTTCTTCTTCTTCTTCTTCTTCTTCTTCTTCTTCTTCTTCTTCTTCTTCTTCTGCCTCCTTCTCCAACCGGTCCTCCTCCCCCTTCTTCTTCTTCTTCTTCTTCTTCTTCTTCTTCTTCCTTCTTCTTCTTCTTCTTCTTCTTTAGTTTCTTTCCCTTGTTGTCTTTCAGCTGTAACACCTTCTTAACGACGGATGTGGCGATTATTTTCCCTCGCATATCCTTTACAGGACAATGCAGTCAACACCCCCCCCCCCCTCTCCCCGTAACTAACCAGATTTCGTACGAGAGCATACGGGATTACGAACAACGTCCTTAACACCTAAGCCAGGGAGACCAGCATGTGACGATTTGCTAGGGAATTTTCTTTCTGAAAGTTAAATTATTGTTAAAAGGTAAGAGCTAATTATTGTCATGGCTCGCACAACTCTAGAGACGTATAATTGATTTTTAAATATGGCGCTTAAACTTTACACTTAGGACAAAACGAAAAAGAATCACCAGTACTATTAACACTAGGAAGAATTGGCCCACATACTGTTTTTCCCATCCTTCCTCCTCCTCTCCCCCCTTTTAAGAGCTGAAGTGTGAAGGGTAATAGCACTTGCCGCCTTGCCAGATGATATAGTTCGTTACATTGTGCTTCCAAATATATAAGTCATAATAACCTCTCCATAGCACAAAACCTGGACTGAATTGTAGAGACCGTGTGTTATCCGTGCAGCATGATCCTTCTCTGGGCCTGCGGAGTTTACTCCAGAGAAAAGGTAACACCAATACTTCTGGAACAAAACCAGCTGCAGATACTGCCGTACCAGCCAAGCCTTTGCTTTGTCGGAGCTTCGATCCTACATAATTTGCCGACCATGGCTTAGCGTCTGGTTTAACCTGCCATGACATTCACTCTTTTCTTCGCACCAGGACCAGGCTTGCACTTTCCCAATTGCGCTCCTCCGCCAGAAGTCGTAGCACCTCAACACTCTTTTTTCTCGTTGTAAATGACATCTTTTTATTGATCAGTATGTTTTTCATCTTGCCAAATGCCACCTTCGCCATGGCGATTCTTGTTCTAATCTCTTCAAGACATCCCCTATCAGATGTTATGACTATTCCGAGATAATTGTAACGATTAACTTGTTTAAGAACATTCTCATTTACTTGCATATTACATTGTGGTATTTCCTTCTTCTTAGTGACGACCATAATCTGTGTCTTCTTACGATTTAATTCTAACCCAAGGTGTTCACTGTGTGCAACACTAATAACAAACACAGAAGCGGTGAAAGAGATGGTAACTACAATAACTCCATAAATCACACAACACACCCACTCCACACAACACATCCTGTACTCACCTACAAAATTGATGAAAAGAAAGATAATCACGTATGTCCACCTTCCGATAAGCAGCTTGCAGTTCATATTGGCCGCTGAAGAATCTTGGTTCGTTGTGTCTGTTCCCTGGCAAAGGCTGGCTCGCCGAACTGTTAATGTGCGTTTAATCGTGATACTCGGTGCAGTAATTCACACTTACATCTTCCTAAGCTGTAGCCAGGATGTGGTGTCAGCGATCGTTTTTGCCATTACCACACATATTTGCATATTGAATGAAAACATCCGGTAGGCCAGGTCAGCTCTGAATCTGATTGGACAAGGGAACATATAAGTGAGTATATTATAGTCTGTTCAGAAATGAATGCCTTCAGTCACCATAAGTTATTTTGAAAACTGTATGTTGCATTGTTATGAAATTTTTCTTGCTGTCTTATATTTACCCCCACCCAAGGAATATGCCTTTGATAGGTCCAAAGACCACTTAAATCATGAAAAGCGGCGACATTTCTTTGATGTCTTGGCGAAAAACTAGTGAATTCACGCTAACAAACTTGTTTTACATTAACGCACCTCAGTTAGGGTTCGACACAAGGCATATCCAGATTATTATGGGTAGTGGGTGCAATTTGTATGTAATATAAGTAAAGACAAAATTTACAGAGGCAAGGGGTAAATAATATGGAACCTAAATGGAACTTGACAGAAAAGTAGCAGGAAGATATTTCTTACATTATACTTCATTCCCTTCTTGTTTCTTCAGCTTCTGGTTTATAATGTGTACACAAGGAGTCATGTTACTAGGAAGCATGTAGCTTTTTATATGAAGTTCGTGATGGCTTACACACATCTGTGCGTTAATGTGCGTAAGGAGTGACCATAGATGTTACAGCAATTTAGTCATCATGTGTCAATTTTTAAGGATCTGTTCAGCTGTCTGTGTAGTTTGTTCACACGTGCACATTAGTGACAGAACCGTTTTGAGTCTTCATTAAGATTGTCTACTCTGCTGTTTACTGTTCGGAGACCGAACATGATTATTACCTGTTTTGCACGACGAATATAGTTGTGAATGCCTCTGTAATGGGCTTACTTCTTAACGGCCAAGATGTTGGTCCTCTTTTCATTGCAGTTTATAGATTGATTCGTATGTTCGTCCATTGTCCCCACATTTGACAACATGTTTGTTCTCACGTTTCTTTGTATGCCCCAATATGTAAGTTCCCACCGCAATATTACTCTTCTGTTGGTATTCAATGCGTTTAGAATTGTTTTTTCAATACCAGTTGTTTGTCACCGATGAGGGCTTGCGGAACTGAAAATTCATCACTGTGGAATACAAACTGTTGCCATTGACATTGTGCCGATGCTGTAATGTTTAAGACCAGCAATTCGTCTGAATATTTGAAGCAAAATATTCCAGTAAGTATGCATTTGGATTAATGTCTGCTATCTGCCCGGACCTTAATGTGTGTCGGACGATTCCAGTAGGCTGATGACTGCTCTCGGTTGCATAAAGTTCAATCGACTCTTTCTCCAATAGTCATCTTCATCTTTCAACACATGGTCCTCACATTTTTTTCCAGTAACTATTATCAATATTTAAAAGCGAGGACTGGGTTAGTATCTTAACGTCAGACAATTTGAATGTAGTATTGTCAGCTGCCACCTGTCCTTTAATTCTAGCCCACACAAGTTGGGTTTAAATGAGAATGGTACGGCGGAAGTCTCAAGCACCAATGACCATGCTCTTCTATCAACTTGTCGATTTGATATTTCTTGCTTCTTTGCGCCTGTTTTACAATGGGCAACAACTGTAGCTTGAAATATGATTCTGGAAATGGTATATTTTCCTTTCGGAGCCATATCTTTATTGCTTCTTTTGTGCTCGATGCGTAGGTATTTTGTCTTCTTGGGCAACAACATTGTGATATGATGTATTGTCCATGATTAGACAAGATGGTCTATCAAGGGATGGAAGCACTGTATTCTCGAGCCAATCTCTAAATACATTACCATTCACCTCATTATGATAATCCCTATTGTCTGTATGCTTTGATACGAATACGAGTCCAGCATTCTGTAGTAAGCCATTATGAGTACTACCAGCATAGGCTATGACCAAACGCCATCCTTTACTACTGGGCACATATCGCTTTATCTTTCCATCCACTTATTGCCATTCCTTTTCACTTGTGTGGTGTGCATTGATCCAGATTTCATCCAAATACACTATGTCATAACCTTCTTTGTGCATTTCCCTTATTTCACTTAGGTATCTGCTTCTCATGGCTCCTAAATGCGGTTGCTCGCAAAGGATATTTCTACCTTCCTTGTACTTTCTAAAAGTGAAGCCTAATCTCCTTATAATTTTTCGCAAAGTTGTTATGGAAAGCTCTATGTCATTGTTCTTTCTCAACCAAACCCTAAGTTTTCTTACAGTCACTGTTTCTTAGGCATCCATAATTTTTATAATAGCTCGCCTTATGTCAAAGTTGTCAACAATTGCCTTTCTACCTACCGTTTGTTTATTGCGTGGTGGTTTCATTCCAGATTCTTTCGCCATCGACGAAATGATCGTTTACTCAAACACAATGCATACACTGTTCTTTTTTCGGGATTTGCAATAGTATGAAACAGTTTCCTGCTATCAGCTTCTTGACAAACATATGTGTTCAACTTCATAGCGCTGCTTTGAAGTGTACACAATTTCACATTCAATCCCATTCAACAATATTCATACATTCAAATGTTAGCGACAAATAGTAAGAATTATTTATATAGTCACGTTTCATGAAAGCACCCACATTATTGTCGACACCTCTTAACACTCCCATTTAAACTGTGCGGGGTTCTTCCCATAAAGAAATTCCTGTGCACCAAGGAGAATATTCAATATTGAACGCTGATTGTCTGGGTGAAGATGTAATACATTTAATAATATGCACTTCATCTTTGACCCGTAAATTATACACCACTTATAAACAAACAATCAGATCTGCTGAACAATCTCCAGAACAAAATTATTTTTTGTTGGGTGGACATAATGATAAGGATATATGCTAAATATCACCATTTACCCTCAGTTGGTTTCTGAAATATGGATTTTTATATGGAGGAAATCAAATGTAAATGTACTATAAGTAACATGATGTGTTTGCTATGTGGTTCTACGTCTTCCATTTCTCTGAGTGCTAATCAATCATGTGAAGTTATTTGTTGTATGCTAGTGAAATGTGTGTGTGTGTGTGTGTGTGTGTGTGTGTGTGTGTGTGTGTACGTGTGTGTGTGTGTGTGTGTGTGTGTGTGTGTGTGTGTGTGTGTGTGTGTGTGTGTGTGTGTGTGTGTGTGTGTGAAAAATGAATGGTCATCATAATTCTTGACGGACAAACAACAACAACAGATGGTATGGTTTGTACAGGATGACTTTCATTACACACTGATGCAGGTCAGAAGGGCCGAGAGGATAAGAGTGTTCGCTCTTAAATTTTCAGTGTGCTGATGCCGTGGTAGTGGGTTCAACCCCTACATTGGTCAGTTCGACTGTTCGTCCTTGACTTGGGGACGTAAATTACAAGTACCTCTGAAGTCGGAGTGCGTTCGTCTGATGGTGAGGGACACTGATAATTGGGAAAGATATTCTGCTCGCAATATTCAGTCTAGTGCTAACAGAAGTAGCGTGCATGCAATACACTTGGGTTCAATGTGAGCGAGAGTAAACAAAAAACAATACAGAAATTAATAAACAGAGTCATGAATATATCTCTGAAACAAAGTTAACTTCTCAAAGAGAATTATTTACTTACATCAGAAGTACACAATATACCTTCCTCGGGCACGACGTGAGAATGAATGTTAAAACTGGAGTATGCAGTGACAATGGAACGTTTGATGGGATTACATAAGAGAGAAGATACTAGACACTTTGACGTCATGGGATGGAAGAACATCAGTATGAACAATGTTTGGCATTACACGAGACAGAAGGTTGCAGACAGACACGGTGACCAACATCACATGACATGAACCGAAAGATATAGATGGTCAGAACACATCGAAGAAGTATCTAATTACAAAGTAGGCGTTGACCAAAAATAAATATACACATACAGAAGGCCTGCTCATCCTGAAATATAAGGTAGACAATACTACCAAGAACTCGACACAAAATACAGCCCCAGGTCCTGGCAATATTCAATTTTACTGGAGAACTAGGCATAGAGGAAATTACAGAGATCATCAATTATATGTTTGATCTGCAGATCTGCTTTCATAACATTATTTACAAACAGAGGAGCAACAGAATGAGAGTCACATTAAAACAATTTGTTTAATGAGCCAGGTTACTAAGTTACTCTTTAACATTGTAACAGAAAAGATAATATATATAACACGACCAGAAACACTTTCGCCTTTATTCGAAACCGTGTGTTACAATACTAAATTTGAATAACGAAGACACAAACAATAGACTGCACGATTCAACCCCTCTCATATTTCGCTGCATCTCGTCAGGTCCTTACTGCATAAATCACACACCATGAACTAAAGTCATTAGATACATCCTTCAAGCTGAAATATATAACATTCATGTTTACAAGGTAATTTACAATTTAATTCTCAAATTACTGTGTGAATATGTGTCATGTACATTTCAGCTTCAAGGATTTATCTAATCACTTTATGTTATGTTATTTCCACAGTATGAATCTGACAAGATGCAGCGAAATATGTCTGACAATACATCGTACAATAAATATTATGTTTGTGTCTCGTTATTCAAATTCACTTTTATATTGACTAGTCTTTCTTCTGTTGAGCCTACTGGTCTAATTTTGCTTTTAGTATCCATTAGGCTTTAAGCTAGGATTTAGTTTAAGATTAAGGTTTTTTTCTAGTGCACTGGACTAATTTTTGCGTGGAGAATAGCTTTTCCCTTTACCAGTGCCCCTCGCCATAAGGCTAAACCACTCCGACTTCTGAAGTACTTGTAATTACGTACCCAAGTCAAGGACGAGAAGTCAACAGTTTAGTTCAACTGACCGGTGTAGGGGTTGAGCCTGCTACCTTGGCGTCAGCACACCGGATGTTGAAGAGCGGGCACTTTTCTCCATTCGGTCATTAAGACCTCCAACATTAATGTTAAATAGCTACTAACAAAGAACACCTCGCATTAAAAAGGGGTTCAATTTAATATAAACCATACAAACATTTTCGATGATTCTATCAACTAAGCTACATGCATTGGATAACTACAATTCCTTACAGGCACTCAGTTTAAAATTAATATCGTTATCGTTGTTAATGCGCTGTATTTGTAAAGACATGAAGAAGATGATGGGCACTATCCTAATGTCAGTTGTCACATTAACTTGCTGTATTCTAAAATGTACTCTTCGCTGGCTGCTGGGGATGGGGACGGAGCGCTTATGGGAATGTCCCGAATGCTGTGATGTCGGTTCCTAAATCAATCAATCAATCAATTCTAAAATGTAATGGTCTTCTTACAATCTACAAATTACACACAGCTCATCATGGTTATCTAGCTTCTGGCATTCAACATGTATGTTAAATATACATCGCTGGCATTAACTATATACTTATTACCGAGAATTCGCAAGCTAGAGAGAGAAAGAGAGAGAGAGAAAGAGAGAGAGAGAGAGAGAGAGAGAGAGAGAGAGGGCGAGAGAGAGAGAAAGAGAGAGAGAGAGAGAGAGAGAGAGAGAGAGAGAGAGAGAGAGAGAGAGAGAGAGAGAGAAGTTATGAGAGGAAGAGAGCTAGAGAGAAATAGAGATATAGAGAGTAATAGTGCAGTTGAGAAGGAAAAAGAGATGATTCAAGCTAGGGAGAAGTAGAAAGTTCAGATAGGCTGGCAGTTAGAAAACACAAAGTGTGTGAGTAGTGTGTGTGTGCAAGCGTGAGAGCGTGATACGGACTCAGTAAACAACTTTCGTCAAAGGTAGATCTCTAACAATGCATTCTTCTTATATCTAAAACGTAGTTTGAGAGTCAGGGGCGTGGCTTATTAAACAGATGCGTCTTTTTGCATAGTAAAATGACCATCACAGAACGTTAGTTGGGATTGCTAAGTATTACGCCCTTGCAAACACCAAAGAACACATGATTTAATTGTGAATCTCAGTGGTGTATATGCACGACATACAGTTAATGAACGTCAAAGCACATTTCATGGGAAAATAAAATGTTAATTAATCAAATTCTACACCTGTAGATAAGATCACAATTATCACTAGTCGACGAACACAGACGTCAAACCTTGGTTCCACCACGCTCGTTACACCACAAGCGCAGCTTCCTATCAACTACAATAACGTGCCCGTTTGCCGCTACTATTCCTAATTAAGTGCATCGCGTGTCCGTTGTGAATCTGGGAACCGGGTAACCTGTTAAGTGACGTGGTTAATAACCGGCTCTTACATAAGTAAGTCCAATATCACCGGTGGCAGTGGGTGACGCCGAAATGCTGATAGAAATCTAAGCAGACTCTGTTGTGTTAAAGTTGTGGCGGGCATGCTAGCAAAGTTTATAGCAAGCGGTCTCATGGGACATCTGATGTCACATTGAACATAAAGCAATATACTCTGTGGCGGCCACCGCATTTCCACCACAAAATATACCTGATTACAACTTTCGACGACTGGTCTCGTCGCTGGTCAAATTGAGGGATAAATTGGGAAGACACCTGTTCCTATACCTCCCTCTTCTCAGGCCTGCACAATGTGTCGGCGCTATGACATAATAGGCCCATACCAGGAAACTGCTTCGACATAATTAAACAAGAATATCGGCGTCCTATAGTCTCCGTGGCGAAGATGTTACTGGCGCGATTTGTAATCCCGTATACCCGGGTTCGAAACCCAGCGGTGCTTTTTCTTCGAAAAAGGTATAGGAGCCGGTCGTTCAGAAAGCAATGGCAAACTACTGAACGTAAAACGTGCCCAAGAATCAGGTACAGCCAAAATGCTGGGGTTGACTGCTACATCAAGTTAAGGACATGCAACTACATTATGTTAAAAATTTATATTATCGTGGATAATACGAGAAATAAACTCACACGTATTATCTTTCACTAATTGAAACAGGAAAGAAGCACACATAAGAGCACACGGGGGAATGTGTTCATTCTATAAGGGATACCGGCTCCGTGGCAAAGGTTTTATGGACGCAGATCGTAATCCCGCAGATCCGGGTTCAAATCACAGCTTTGGGCGATTTGGCAGCAGACAGCCTTGCGTTGGTATTTTATAAAAATGGTATGGGTGCCTGTCGTTCAGAAAGCAATGGCAAACTACTGAACGTAAACTTGCCCAGGAATCACGAACAACCAAAACATGCTGGGGTTAACTGCTACTTTCTATAAAGGATATGCATCAAACAACTATAAGGTTTTACGACTTCTAATAGATTTATTACAATGGAGAGCGATTGGGAAATAAGTTTCGAACGTTTAGGAAATCCTATGCTAGATTTAAAAATTTAAAAAAACATGCTCTCGCATACATTGGTGCGAGCGGTTTCAAACCTGTCAGTTTGAAACAATGACAATGCCCACTAAAAGTTCAGGTACGCCCATGGAAATACGGTCTTTGATATGTGAAGTGTTCGGTCGTCACATAACCTAGGCCACGGCATAATGAGGTGAAGTGAGCATTTCCTTTCCACGCTCCATATCCTTCCCAAAAAATGCAAAACAACTGGGTAGTGCGCATGTCGTGAGGCCGTGAACCCCATATCATCATATAGCGGGTTCTTTGTAGAACGTTGCTCTCATCACAACCTGCCGGAGCGCTCTTACACTTCCGACGTACTGATGCCGAAGTAGCGGGTTCATCGCCTACGACGGTCGGCTGGATTAGAATGTTGACTTCTCGACCTTGACTTGGGTGGGGGGGGGGGGGGGCGTAACATCACAAGTGCTTCAGAACCACACGAAAACATCAGCCCAGTGCACTCCAAAGTCATGGCAACCAGTAGAAGCAGTAACACGTGTATGGACTACGCTTGAGCTCAATGCAAGCGATCGAGGAAAAAACATAGTCTGCCAAAAAGAGTTTCGATCCATGCTAGTTTCCCTGTCTCGTGCAATTTTCATGCCCATGGTGTCTGTAGTGTCATGTAACTATCCTGTGCCTTTTCCTCCAGAAACCATTGTCTTCCGCCGTCTTTCCAGATGATTGTGCCTTTTAAGAAAGGATTACAAGGGCGAGAAGGTTTTATCCCATATGGCTCGGTCTCTTTCCACAGTGCTACCTACCGATAGTGTCGCACAGATCACAAACTCCTCAGTTCCAGAGACCACCCCCAGGAGTCTCCGAGAAAATTGCACTCGTGAACAGCATGATGTTGCCCAGAACCCACAACCTTCGAAGAGCGAGGCAGGAGGAATAATCACTTCGCCACCGAGACTGTGCAGTGTGATGATAGTGTTTCAGCTCCTGAGACATGGTGCTGTAATGATAGTGTTTCAGTTCCTGAGACATGGTGCTGTAATGATAGTGTTTCAGCTCCTAAAACGTGGTGCTGTAATGATAGTGCTTCAGTTCCTGAGACATGGTGCTGTAATGATAGTGTTTCCGCTCCTGAGACATGGTGCTGTAATGATAGTGTTTTAGTTCCTGAGACATGGTGCTGTAATGATAGTGTTTCAGTTCCTGAGACATAGTGCTGTAATGATAGTGTTTCCGCTCCTGAGACATGGTGCTGTAATGATAGTGTTTCAGCTCCTGAGACATGGTGCTGTAATGATAGTGTTTCAGCTCCTGAGACATGGTGCTGTAATGATAGTGTTTCAGCTCCTGAGACATGGTGCTGTAATGATAGTGTTTCAGCTCCTGAGACATGGTGCTGTAATGATAGTGTTTCAGTTCCCGAGACATGGTGCTGTAATGATAGGTTTCAGCTCCTGAGACATGGTGCTGTAATGATAGTGTTTCAGTTCATGAGACGTGCTTCAGTAATGATAGTGTTTTAGTTCCGGAGACATGGTGCTGTAATGATAGTGTTTCAGCTCCTGAGACATGGTGTAGTAATGATAGTGTTTCAGCTCCTGAGACATGGTGCTGCAATGATAGTGTTTCAGCTCCTGAGACATGGTGCTGTAATGATAGTGTTTCAGCTCCTGAGACGTGCTTCTGTAATGATAGTGTTTTAGTTCCTGAGACATGGTGCTGTAATGATAGTGTTTCAGCTCATGAGACATGGTGCTGTAATGATAGTGTTTCCGCTCCTGAGACATGGTGCTGTAATGATAGTGTTTCAGCTCCTGAGACATGGTGCTGTAATGATAGTGTTTCAGTTCCTGAGACATGGTGCTGCAATGATAGTGTTTCAGCTCCTGAGACATGGTGCTGTAATTATAGTGTTTCAGTTCCTGAGACATGGTGCTGTAATGATAGTCTATAGTGTTGCAGCTCCTGAGACATGATGCTGTAATGATAGTGTTTCAGCTCCTGAGACATGGATGCTGTAATGATAGTGTTTCAGCTCCTGAGACATGGTGCTGCAATTATAGTGTTTCAGTTCCTGAGACATGATTCTGTAGTAATAGTGATTCAGCTCCTGAGACATGGTGCTGTAATGATAGTGTTTCAGCTCCTCAGACATGGTGTTGTAATTATAGTGTTTCAGCTCCTGAGACACGATGCTGTAATGATGGTGTTTCAGCTCCTGAGACATGGTGCTGTAATTATAGTGTTTCAGTTCCTGAGACACGGTGCTGTAATTATAGTGTTTCCGCTCCTGAGATATGGTGCTGCAATGATAGTGTTTCAGCTCCTGAGACATGGTGCTGTAATGATAGTGTTTCAGCTCCTGAGACATGATGCTGTAATGATAGTGTTTCAGCTCCTGAGACATGGTGCTGTAATTATAGTGTTTCAGTTCCTGAGACATGGAACTGTAATGATAGTGTTTCAGCTCCTGAGACATGGTGCTGTAATTATAGTGTTTCAGTTCCTGAGACATGGTGCTGTAATGATAGTGTTTCAGCTCCTGAGACATGGTGCTGTAATGATAGTGTTTCAGCTCCTGAGACATGGTGCTGTAATGATAGTGTTTCAGTTCCTGAGACATGGTGCTGTAATGATAATGTTTCAGTTCCTGAGACATGGTGCTGTAATGATAGTGTTTCAGCTCCTGAGACATGGTGCTGCAATGATAGTGTTTCAGCTCCTGAGACATGGTGCTGTTAAATGGCAGTTTGTCTTCTATACTCAGATTTCATAGACTGTTTGTATCTTATTGTACTTGGTCCATGGTATTCTGAAAACGTGTCTTTACATTTAATTTTAAACTAATGGATTGTCTTCTTTAGTGTTTACGGGATATTCCTTAAATCACATCGATATGTTGCCATAGGAAAAATTCCTGTTCACAAAATAACTTACTTTAATTTGTTTGCTGTTTTGTGCCATCAGCTTTCACTATGGTTTAACCTCTGCATTGCTAGACCAGTCTGCATCTGATTTCCACAGAACTGCCTCAATTATTCTTGATTATCAAGTCAAGATGTTCAAAGAGCCGTACTGATTACACACACAAAAAGAACCTGCCAATGGCATGGTTTGAACCCGGAACACTTTCTGCAAGCAGGTGAACTAACCACTATGCTACTGCAGAGTGTATGTAGACTGCGAAATATTAGCTTACATTGAGAAAAATGTATACATGGCAACGTAACATTATGTTTAATAGGGTCATAGACCGGCATGTGTTTCACTAATGATGTGCTGTTACTGGTTCAAATGTCCCGAGCAATATAATATGTCAACACCGGTTAATTGTGAATAATCACGTCTGGCACAATAGCTCAAGTAATAATAGATCTCTTGCGAACATAAACACGAATATTTATTCTTCCAACCGTTGGACAAAGCCAGCACTAAGAACATTATTATTTTAATCCATCTAAACTGGCGCCATAAAATAACACATCAACTGAAAACTGGAAAATATAAGAGCTGGTCTGTCGTACTTTGCTAGCTTGTGAATTAATCAAAGCATTGCTGCATATGAGTATTATAAAATGTATCGACAAATACAGACCAAAGTCGTCCAGAGCACTTCAATGCTCTAACTGTCCTCCTGTCGAAGCTGCCATCATAAACCAGTTGCTGACCAAGACTTAGAGAGCCTGGTCTGCCCTGCCATGATATTTAGTCTTTAGGTTGTATTTCCTCGTAGTAATGTAAGGCTTGTACCCTCCCAATTGCGCTCCTCAGCCCGAAGCCATGAGTACAATGTGGGGTATCGGCTTTGGTGAGCGCCTCCCAAGATCCGGTGTTAATAGAAAGTAGACAATATAACAGACAGATAGCCTAATAATATAAGCAACATTAACCCATAAAGCTAGCAAAGTGAGAGAAAGGGTTCGAGAACTATGACAGCCAGTATCTGTTCCAACCCATGCATCTGCAGACAAATATATCACAAGGATTTAAAAGTTATTGGAATAAGAAGGTACACACTTGCCATCGGCTTAAAGCCTTTGTCATGTAAACATAGCATGACAATCAAGAGCTAATGAAAATGTCGAGAGTGGAATTCAGCATCTGATAGTTGACGTTTTGAATTAGTTGGAAAGCGGTTTCAGGTGGAAATATTGTTGCGTGCTTGTATTTGTTTGTATTACGTGATAAAAAATATGCAACCATATGCAGTAATATTGGCATTTTCGGATACTGCAGTAGTTCCTGCTGTTCCCATCTATCGTTAGAGATGATTTAACTGTTGTTCGAGTTTTTCCGATGTATAATTAGAGATAATTTAACTGTTGTTCGAGTTGTTCATATCTTAGAGATAATTTAACTGTTGTTCGAGTTGTTCCGATGTTTCATTAGTGTGAATTTACCTGTTGTTTGAGTTGTTCCGATCTTTCATTAGTGTGAATTTACCTGTTGTTTGAGTTGTTCCGATCTTTCATTAGTGAGAATTTAACTGTTGTTCGAGTTGTTCCGATCTATCATTAGAGAGATTTTAACTGTTTTGCGAGTTGTTATGATCTATTATGAGTGATAAAGTCATAGCTGGTCTCGTCGTGGTACAATCCGTCATGAGTGAGAAAATCACTGTTTCTCAGGTGCTTAGCTATCATGAGTGAGAAACTCATGGTAGCTTGTGTTATTCCGATTTATCCATCAGTGAGAGATTCACTGTTGTTCGTGTAGTTCATACTTATCACACAAGAGAAACACATTCCTGCAGAGGCGTCTGTATCAAATCTGCAGTCTGTTGTATGGACACGGGACACGTGGAAAGCTGAGAGATTTTGATTTTCTTTCAGAGCTGTGAAGCCCTACCATCTGTAGTTGTTATCCGAGATTTTGTTTCACCGTGACGAGCCGTAATTGCCTAATGTAATAACTGTGTATTTGTGCCACAAGAAAACATACTCTTATTTGTTTCAATATCTCCTGGTCGGATTATTATGATAGCATCATTATCATCAGATACCGCGCACAAAACGTGGGCGGATATGGCTCACTATCTCACACTATCACCAGAATCATGGATCAGATCTGTAGTCTTGCCCTGATTATGCGGCATTGATAAGTTAAGCAAGAATTTATCTTTAGCGACCTGTCCTTGCTCTTGTGCCATCATGTTTGTCATTTTGATTCACTTATCATGTTAGAATATCCCTCCATAGGGTGCCCAGCTATCTTTATCCCAAATGTCCGCTTTCTTTCAGCAGAGTGGTCTGTGGCAAGCGTCGCACAGAGCACAAACTCCGTAGCTACGGCGACAACTCCCAGGGATCTCGGGAAAACATTGCGCACTTGAACCGAATGACGGATTCAGAAAACGAACCCACGACCTTCGGAGCGTGAAGCAAACGGTGTAACCACATCACAACGGAAACCTCCTGCAATTCTCTCTATGAGTGCCAATCAATACCATTGTCTATTTCATGTATATTCCCAGCAAAAGATATTTTTGTGTTTTAGACCTGCTGTGGCCTGTAAGGTTAATTCTATCAACAAACGTCCGAAGAAGCCTGAAGTGTCGGCTAAAATGCGCAAATATCGCAGCTGTGCTGTAAACAGGCACAACCAGGGGCGCCACTAGGGGGGTGCGGGGGGTGCGGGCCGCACCGGGTGACACCATCAAGGGGTGACACCAAAATAAAAAAATTGCAAATTTGACAAAGCAGAAATACCAAGGCTGAGAAGACACCTGAAGGCAGCAGATATTGATATCCACAAAGCCAAAGACTGGTCAATATTTGATATTTTAAAATTCATAGTTGACTGGGATTTCCTTGAATCTCTCCCAATACTCTCACTAAGCCTACAACTATTTCTTACGATCTGTGTGTCTGTGGCTTCATGTGAGAGGAGCTTTTCAAAACTGAAACTTATAAAGAACTATTTGCGATCAACCATGGGACAGTCAAGACTTTCTGATCTGGCTATATTATCAATTGAAAGTGATATGGTGAAAGATATTGATTTTGATGATGTGATTGACAGGTTTGCAGCTTTGAAGACCAGGATGGGAAACTTTTAATTTTAAATAACAGAAATTTTAATGTTAAATAACAAAAATTTAACTTTGTCCGAGTTTGTCGAAGTTCTTTATTTATGTTTTACCTGAAGTATTGAAGTTATATTGTTCAATTTGTTTTCTTTCTTATGTCCTTATTAACTTTTTGACTTATTTTACAAACATTACTATATGCGATTATATATGGTACAGGAACACTCGGAAGAAGACCATGGTGAAAGTCTAGAGGGGTGACACCAAGAGTTTACCGCACTGGGTGACACCAACTCCAGTGACGTCACTGGGCACAACACAATTATTTCCAAACCAAACATTTCGGATGAACGCGAAGACTCTAACCTGCATAGTTCGCGGCGACTGCACTAGCCAGGCGGTCTTAATTCCTCAGGCTCAAGACCCCCCTGGCCCACCGCAAGGTACTATAATAGCAGCAAATGACAGTTATGACAGCAATAAGCAAGACAAGACCTTGTAAGGTAATTACAACTAGAGACCATATTACCGGAAGATAGAGGTCAGTCACAGATTTGTCGCTATAAAAATAACAGTGACACATATAGTATTATGAAGCAAACGTACAGCAAGACTGTATGTACTACTTACCTATTAACTCACCTGTTCAATACGTTAAGATATGTGATCGTCATCATAAACACGTTATTTTATTGTTAGCACACATTCACTATAAACTTGAACACATTTTCCCTGGTTGTTAAATGCTGAGATATATATTAAAGTTAGTTGCACAAATTTACAAATGTAGCAATCAACTCCAGCATTTTTTGGCTATTTGTGATTTATTAGGCAATATATATGGTCACTAGTTTGCCATTGCTTTCTGAACAACCGACGCTCAAATTATCGAAATGAATGAACGACGGTCTGCTTCCAAATAGACTGCGGCTCATGTTGAACCCTCGACTCGGTATGTCGGAAGGATTGTGAAATACGCTGACTACCCCTAAACCACAGCACATGTCAATATATATTACTTGAACAAATTCTACATATAAATAAAGAATTCCGCGACCTATAATACAAAATGCAAATTCATGTATTAATTCCTCGCCTACCATAATAACACCATTAATAATCAAGAATTGCAGTGACGGTTTCTGATGTACGTCCGTACTATTCGCGTCGTCGGGTAACAAAATGTGTTCACAACGGGAGTCCATTCTCATGGTAGGTCGGCTATTGTAATGTTGGTGTGCCGGTCAAATATCACAGACGTACATAATTTATCTGAGTTCACAGCAGGACTAACTATGCGATTCCCCCTGGTGACGACTTGTGCCACTAAGGTGCAATGAAGTCTCGATTAGGCCAAGAATAATTGATCCAAGTAATAACTGTATTTCTTCTCTTGTCTTTTTAGGTAATGGCTGTTTGTAACTGGAGAAAAACACTAGTAAAATATTATCTAATGAGTGATCATTTGTCACAATTAATTGCAGCAAATTGTCGTCAATGTTAATGGTTAAAGAAAAGCAGGTTTATGGAATATTCACGTGGGTTAAGTCTGTGCAAAGGTAGTTTAATGACAGATATGGCTGTCGGGGTCGGAAGTGCTAGATCTGGGAGGCTCCGTGGCGAAGTAGTCAAGCCATTTGACTCGGGCTTCGAAGGTCGTGGGTTCGATTCCGGGCCGCGTTCTTCCGTTCACGCGTGCATTTTTTCGGAGACTCCTGATGGTCGTCGCTGGAGCTACGGAGTTCGTGCTTTGTGCGACGCTCTCCCCGCTGCGGAGAGAGACTGAATCTTATGGGATAAAATCCCGGCGCAATGAAGTCGACCCTGTTGACTTTTAAGCGAATTTAAGTGCTAGATCTGCTAATTCAAGACATAATAAGGTGAGGTGGTGAATTCTCTTCCGCATTGCCTTGTCTGTACAGACAGTTGTAGAAACCAGCTGGTAGCCAATTTATAAACCGGCGTTCGTGGCTTGGAGGGTAGTGAGACGCGCAGTTTCTTAATTCCCTGCCATAGGGAATCGAGGCTTCGTATGAGCTCAGCAGTGGCGACGTGAGAGAAGACCGTTTTGCCTTGATGTCCATAGTATGAGATGTCGCCCGTTGAGAAAGCAATGGCAAACTACTGAACTAAACTGGATGGTGAATCACAAACAGAAAATAAAAGCTGGGTTTGATTGCAACGTCGTGTAAAGTACATGTAACTAGTTTTCGGAAACCAGTTTATGAGATGAGCGGTAGTCGACCGGTCAGAGTGTCCGATTCACATATGTGTGTTCGATTATCCATAGCACTCTACAACACATCCTAGCTTATTTAATAGACTGCCACTGCTCTGGCAAACGGTTTTTATTCCTCAGCCCGAAAAAAACCGGCACATACCAGCAATGGTAGGCTGCCACAATGAAAACTACAATAACAGCAACATATTTTAAGATACTTGATCAGAAGTCTGTATTCTCATATACCATGTATTCAATTGGCTTTAGCAATGCAGATGTTAAACAGTCTTACGAACCTCTAGTACAACACAACAAACAAATTAAAAATCAGTATTTGAGCATTTGATCAACAATAACAGAAACATATTTATGATACTGGATCACAAGTCTGTATATCCATATACCATCTAGGCAACAGGCCTTAGCAATGCAGATGTTAGATGGTATTACGAACCTCTGGCACAACATTAAAAAAACAAAACAAATTAAAGAACAATATTTGAGTACTTGATCATTTAGTTGGCAACGCATGGACCATTTCACAACCACAGAAGAAGGAAATCGGGGTTTCTTAAACTGATTAATTATAGAAAAGATCTTAGAAAAGCGTGGACCAAGATCAAGAAACAGTGATATTCTACAAGATCTGGTCATAAAAGAAAACTGGCTCATATGCAGTATAGTGTGTTGCAATAAAAAAAAATCATCATCATCAAGTGCCCTGCCAAGTGGTTTAGGGGTTCTTGTCTCTCCACAGATCTCGGTCTTTGGTGTTCTGGATCAACTCTGCTGATGATATTCCTCTATGCCTCCGTCTCAGTCCATCCAGCATCATTTCTCTTGGTCTGTTTCTGCCTCTCTCCCCCTTGATCTTTCCAGTTGTCACTATGCTCTTCAATGCCTCTTTTCTCATCACATTGTTACAGAAAGCTTTTTGTCTCTTTCTTAATTTTGTATATGATGTTCTAGTTTCATTAACCTCTTTAAAACCATCGTTGTTAGTTTCCCCGGCAGTCCACGGAATTCGCAACATTCGTCTCACGAACCACATCTCTGTTGCTTCCAAGTTCTTCCGAATTAGCTCATATACGTTCCAAGATTCACTGTCATGCAGCAAAACATGTTCTATATAGGACTTCAGCACTCTCTGTCTTTCATTCAATGATAGTGATTTATTGCTTAAGATACTTTTCATTTTCTGAAATGCAGATTTTGCATGCCCTATTCTGCTCATATCTCTGTTGTAAATTATAAATAATTTGATCATTATCTTGACAACGTTTTGGAAGTAACGGTGAAGGAAGGTAATGGTTTCAGTATATAGAGGCAGGGGTCCACAGGCATAAAGATGGACACCAGACATTGCAGACACCTTGGACATGAAAAGGCATAGGGCAGGAGAACTAGCCAAGGATCGAGAATCTTCTCCGAGGGCTGTGATGAGACTGACGCTCTGCAAAGTACTTGGTACATGATGATGATGGCAATAGATAGATTCCATAGGCCGTAATGGTAAGAGAAAGGAATCATGTTAGTACAGGGGAATTAACCACTAATACTGTCTTTTATGCCGGTCTCTCTGGCTGTGGGGTTACAACACTTTCTCTCTGTAATCCCGTTTATCACGCAGAGTCTCGTAGCGGAGCGAGAGCTGAGGCGGTTCGACCCCCGCTCGTGACTTGCGGGATACTGAGCTGGCCGCTCAGAAAGCAATGGCAAACTACTGAGTGTAATCTTGCCAAGAGATCAACATGCAGCTGAAAGATGCTGGTGTTGACAGCTAAGTCCTGTAAAGGATATGAAAAAAAAAAAAAAACTGTCTTTTATAACCAAGCACACTAACAACTATACCACCAAGGCCGCTTAACTATGTGCGTAACAGTGCGTATCCGTGCGTAACCGTGCTAAAGCCAGATGCGACTACAGGTATTTTAGGCCTTTAAAATGTACCAAATGTACTAGGTTGACGTTCTTCGTGGAGACAACTAATACATTGTACTTATGATACACCACATTTGGTATTGATTCATATTCATAACTGTTTCAATAGAAGACAGGATGGGGATTCCGAAATAGTGGTATTGTGGTATTGAAAGAATGAAAACAAGATGGAATACAGCCATATGACTGTGGAGACAAAACCACGAAAATCAATAAAATATGAAGAAAAATGTGGTATACCTAAAGAGTGTTGACGTATGATGTGTTTCAAACTGGCATTTTTCTATGGGCACAAAGGAACATTTTTCAATTGAAAAATCTTCAACAACAATAACAACAGTAGCAAAATTAAGGGCTACAACAAAAAACGACATTAAAATGTAATTTCAAGCACACGAGCTATCGAACATAAGCCTCAAGAACAAGTGCTATCATCACTACATTTCGCTGGATCTTGACGTACAGTAACCTTGAAGAAGCAATCTGATGTGGCTTATGATATCTGAGACTGGAAATGTGTGCCATATGTGTAGCTCACGCTATGTTAAGAGATAACATAGTTTATCTTCGTCGACTTCACGAATTCAGTCAATTCAGTCAACTATCTCACTCTTGATAATGGTACACGTACTTGCTGCTTGCCCTCTCCCTGGCGAAGGAGTTACGGACGATGTTCGTGATCCCGCACACCCGCGTTCGAAACACAGCTGCGCGTGATTTGGCAGCATACCGCGTTGCGTTTTTTTTTAACGAGACGGTATGGGTGCATGTCGTTCAGAAAGCAATGACAATCTACTGAACGTAAACTTGCCAAGACATCATAAGAGCTAAAATGCTGGTATTGACTGCAACATCCTGTAAAGGATGTGCAGCTAACTTTAACTAACTTGCTGCTTTATGCCAGGTCTGACTTTGTCGTGCTCCAATCGTGTCCTTTGTTTTTTTTTCATCACATGTAATCTATATTACTGTGTTGATTCAAATTAGGTAAATAAACTACATTCAGCTGGTACTGAATTAGCTAAATATGGGAATACTCGTGTGTAGGTGATGCTTACAGTTTGTATCAGTCTTCGTTAAATGATATTAAATCGGATTTACTTGTCGCATACTCAAGATAAAGTTTTAAAAAAACATAAATCAGTATGCGCTATTTAGCCTTAGACCAATACAACAATTTACAGAAGAGCGCTACCTTAAAATGGTTCAGGTCCGCCATAAAACTGCCAGAGTCAGTGATCTGACTCTCTGATTAGCAGATTCTGAATGCCAGAATTAAGGATTATACAAGATAAATTCCCATGCTAAAATTCCTGAACACCAATGTTAATGATACCCACTGCCGAAATGGAAGATATCAGAATGCCCGAAGTGGAAGATATCTGAATGGCCCATGAGAAAATACTGTCATTCATAAACTGTCACCTGACATTTGCTGCCAATATAGTACCTTGCGGTGCATGGGAGAAGGGTCTTGAGCCTGAGGAATTAAGGCCGCCTGGCTAGTGCAGTCGCCGCGAATTGTGCAGGTTAGAGTTTTTTTGTTTTTTTTTGTGTGCCCCCGACAAAAAAAAAAAAACTCCACACTTTACTGAGGATTCGAATCCGGGTCTCCCGAAAGAGAATCCAGCATTCTAGCCACTGGGCCAGCCGCTCCTAATAATACTAATATAATGATATATTGTACAGAATGCAGGAGTAGTAGATAGCCAAGACACTTAAAGAACATATAAATGTTAGAGCATAAGATAGTATTTAATGTAGTGAAAGAAAGACAGCGAATTAGAAGATGCTGCATGCCACAGTAGAAATATCGAATATTTTTACAGACGCTGAATGACTAAGTGGAAAAATGATAATTTGGCAGAAAAGGACGAATCAAGAATCAAGAAGATGCTGAATTTTACAAAAAGAAAAATAAACATCATGGGTAGAATGTGGACGTTGAAAGAATAAATTACGTCGCTCAGTTATATTTATATGCATTAATGCATGAGATTATAATGAGATCTCCGGGGCAAGAGGTTAAAATGCCTGCCTAACCTACGAAGGTCCTGGGTTCGTTTTCGCACTTCGAATTCATCCAGGAGTGCCATTTTTAGGAGACTTCTGGGCGCTGGAGTTACGGAGTTCGTGCTTTGTGTGACGCGTTCAGGAGGCTGATCTGCGAGGTTAGTTTAGTTGAGTTGAGCTGAGCTAAGAACCTCACATCACTGCACTCAGGACATTCTCATACACGCTCCGACCCCTCGCTCAACAGCCAGCGGAGAGTCACACTACAAATCGTTCCCATCGCTCTCTGATTGAAAGTTCTCCTGGTCTTTGCTCTCAGTTTTGAGAATCTGCCAGAGCCCCTGCCGACCTCTCGCGCTCTCATCCTTTCCACATACGGGTTCTTAATCTTGTCCCCACCTTCTCCACCTGGTCCTACAGGGGATCGACCACCTCGCCATTGTCCATACGTAATATCCCACCAAGAGGTGCATACCCCGCGAGCCTATCAGTGTGTTCATTTCACCGCACTCCTAGATGCTATGCGAGAAAAGGCCGAGCAATATGGGACAGATCTCGGTGCCAAGAAGTCGACTCTTTTGCTTAAACCTGTGACCCATTAGCAAATAAATATTATTGTAAAGTAGGGATCACACACTATTTAGTTACCACTGTTATTAGTACACATTTATCTACTGGTCTAGAGAACAAATCTCATTTTTATCACTTCGACTAAATTTTGTGCACAACGTTTCTCATCAGATTCATTTCTCTATAATAAAGTGTGCCGTTTTTTCCTCTCCATGTTCATTCTTGAGGGCATGCAGCTAGTCTCCAGGGACTGAGCTGCCTGTTCAAACTACTCGTCCGGGGCTTAAATCTGGACAGATCAACGCCGGGACGTGACACTCACAATGCGCTCAAAGTATTCAGTTGGTGCAAAGGGGAAATATTTAACTTTATATCATCTACTTCATACCATTGCTAAGTACATCCAGCATAGTCGATAGAAATAATGAAGATATTCTAATTCTAATTCAAGACGACTATCTGGTTAAAAACCGCGTGTTGTTCTTTACTTGTTGGATTCCGTCCTGCGATCATTCCCATGTGCCATGACGATTGGCGTGGACGATCTAGGTTCGCTATTTCATACAACTGCTGGAGTCTCACAACAGGTCTGTGCTCTTGTCCCGATAATATCATCACCATCATTACCCGGGTGTGCCATGCCGATTAGCACTCGCGGTCATAGTTCGCCATCTCCTATGATTACATATTCTTGCATCAGCTCCTTGTTTTAGTCCCGATTAAACCGTCATGTGTCGATTGATCTTAAAGTATGGGGTAGTCTCTGTTTACCCATATGCCCTTTTGCAATACTAACAGGAAATTAGTGCTTTAGATTCTTGTTAAAGTGGCTAATAGCGATTATTTTATCGGTAGCGGTTCTCGCCGCGTTAGTAAGTTACGGGGTATGTGAGCCGGTCGCTCAAAATAGGTAGCTTAAATATCCCTTTTTTTATGATAAAAATGTTCAACTTGACGCATTGTTCTGAAATTCCCACTTAATGTTAATTCATGTCTTTGCCCCAGCCTCACATCACATTTGACTACTTCACTGCATCCTGGGTTATACGGGACTTGTATAGAGATCACAGGTAACAATAATAATAATGTCATTGTAAGCAAGGATGTGCATGTGTTTAGCAATATCCTTTCATATATACTGGGTAACCGTTAGGACGTTACCCTGACAATGGTATGAAAGCGGACGCACAAGGATTCAACGCTAGCTCTCGTCCTTTGCTACGGGAGGGAAAGACTGGTCACGTATTCCTCCTTGCACTCATCATACAAATAGGTGATAGTCCCAACATGTTACATACACACAGTAGGAGCCTACTAAGAGACACGTTTCGTTTCCGTTTGTATATACTAGGCAGCAACTTTGTGAGACAAGGCGATCTGCATCCTTCACAGCAACCTTTCCTCCCCACTGGCATCGCTGTTAGTCATTTTATTACACTGGATCGACATTCCATTTGAGCTCGTGGGTGGGGGAGGGGGTAAACAGTCCCCTTCTGCAACTACCGTATTTCCCCAAAAATAAGACCTTCCCCTAAAATAAGCCCTAGTTAAGATCGTCAGCTAGAATGAGAGACTTGTTGCTGAATGGCCAGTCGGAGTACAGACGTCACTGGTGCGCCCTTGATAATGAACGGATGTGGTTCATAATTCAGTACGTCACTCGTGTGAAATAAAATTACTAATGCACTACGAGCGGGCTACATGGACAAGAAATGCTCATTTAAGGAAAGCTTTATTGCTGAACATGTAAGACTAGGACTAATGGTTCTGGAGTCGCAAGAAATTCGGGCCGGAATTCGGGATTTGGAGAGTTATGACGATGTTCCAGAAGAAAATGACATGAATGTATTTGAATAAAGGTAGAATTTTTTACATGAAGAAGTGCAAATTTTTTTATCTAATAAACAAAAAAAATATTAAGACATTCCCCGTAAATAAGCCCTAGTGAACTTTTTAAAGCTTAAATTAAAATAAGACCCGGTCTTATTTTCGGGGAAACACAGTAGATGTAGGGGCTGAATCCGCAAATGCTCTTAACCATTCGGCCACGCCGACTTCCGCTGCTTCTTAATAACCAAAAGAGAGCCAATAGACGGGCAGTCTGGTCAATATCACGCCCGATTTTTTTTCAATTCCCAAAATACCTTTTTGAACCCATGTTAGGCTGGATCATCCTGGGAACCCAAGTCAATGGTTTTTTTTTAATATTTAAATCCCTGCTTGGAGGGGGATTCGAACACGTGATCACAGAGAGGAAAGGTCAGCGGTCAAGCCACACTTTTACCGTGGCTCCAACTTTGAGATTATCTTCCGTCTAATTTATCTAACCAACCACACAGCCTGTTCACGTATTTAATAGATATTTCACGTATCAGATCCTTTGCAGAACACCCCTCTCATCATGACCCGAAAGACTTTCGTGCATTTTAATGCCCATTGGTTTCTAAGGAAAATGCGAAGAATACCATGGACAGACAGAAAAAAAAAACAATGAATTGTCCTGCAAGAAACAAATGAAGATCGTAAACTGATTAGAGACAATAGACGTAGACAGTCAAAAATGTTTGGACATGTTATGAGAAGAAATGACTTGGAGAACTTGGTGACAACTGGCAAGATCGAAGGGAGGAGACCAAGGGGAAGACCGAGAAGTAAATACCTGGATGGCTTGGCCACGTGGCATGGTCGAGACAGGAACACGGAGCTGATCCACAACGCTGGTGATCGAGTGAGATGGCAAAGCATGACCGCCCACGCTTATCGGCATGGCACATGATGGATGGATGTTTCTTTAATATCCTTTGTCCGTCATGCTGGTTGTTCAAGCGACCAAGCTTTTCATCGCTATTATTTATAAGCTACTGTGCTATTTATTATACAACATGAAAAAAAAAACTGCTTAGTATGTGTAATTCCTGCAAATAGGTCAGAAATAATAAACCTGGACACAGTGTGCATACCTTACAAAGAACGCTAATCCGACAAACGGAAATAACAGTGTACAAATATCTATGCTAATAATTATAAAAAATAAGTTACACCACAACACAACGAATCGACGTTTCAATCATAGTAATCTTCATCGGGAAACAGATCTAGAGACAAACATGAAATTAGACAATTTAATTAAAAATAATACCTTAAATAGGAAAAAAAAACATATTGGTATCAAACGTTGTTAGGCCATTGCACATGCTCCGTTTCTAGGAAGGTTGGGCAGAAGTGCAGTTGTGAAAGGTGCCAGATAGGAAAATGTGAAGGCAAAGGTGTGCAAACGGTTTCATCTCATCTCATCATGTTCCTCTTGTACCTTGCAGTGTCGAGGTGAAGTATAAACAGCGGAATAGTGCCCGCTTATGGGCTTCATGTATCGATATTCCCATGGACTCTGTTATTCCCTGCGTCCATCGTTTACGTGGTCGGCCTCTTCCTCTGTTTCCCTCTGGCCTGTACATCATTGCTTGTTGTGGTATACTGTTAGTTGGTAACCTACTTGCATGGGCAAACCATTTGACTTGCTGCTTTCTAATAAAATCTAGTGCAGCTGTAACCTCCACCTTAGTTCTGATTTTTTTTCATTTCTGATCTTATCTCTTCTTGATACGTTGAGTATTCTTCTCAGGAATCTCATTTCTGTTGTTGTGATTTTTCTTTTCTCTTTTTCTGTCATTGTCCAGATTTCGCATTGGTAACATAGAGTTGGTAGGATTAGGAAGATTATGTTGTAAAGTGCTTTCTTAGTAGCTATTGATACATGTTTGTTCTTTAGTATTGGTGCCATTTGTCCAATGAGTTTGTTTGCCTTATTGCATCTATTTTCGATATCGTCTTCTGATTAGCCATTTTATGATATTATACTTCCTAGGTACTTGAAACTCTTTACTCTTTACTCTGGTTCTCATTCTCTGGTTCGTTTAGGTAAATCATTGTTGCTTTTTCTTCTTTAGTTATAGTCAGTACCTCTGTTTTACTTGTGCTAATTTTCATGTTATGTTCCCTACACATTTCGTTTAGACTATTTATGTGGTCTTGTAATTCAGCTTCTGATATTGCTATTAGTATTAGTGCTTGGTCGTCCGCAAACAGGAGTTCTCCAATGGTTAGATTTGCAGATGGTTTTTCTGTGTTCTCGTCATGCGGTGTTCTTACGGTCTCTGTTTGGCTGGTTTCTTTACATATGTTGTCTATATATGTTATAAATATGAGAGGGGACAGGACACAGCCATGTCGTACTCCGGTTCTTATGGTGAAGGGTTCTGAGTGTCCTCCAGTTGCTCTCACTATGCATTCACTGTTGTTGTATAAGCTTCTACATAGGTTCATTAGATGGGTACTCCCACCATATTGTTTAAGGATTTCCCACAGCTTGTTTCTATCTACTCTATCAAATGCCTTTTCTTGGTCGACAAAGGCTAAGTAGAGTGTTTCATTGTTGTCAAAGAGAAAAAAATGGTAACTGTGCATCCTTTGTTTTTCCTAATTCCAAGTTGTGTTTCGATTAGCTGGGATTCTATAATAGTTCATAATCTTTTTTCAAGAATTTTGCAAATTATTTTCCCAGTATTGAAATGCCTCTGTATTGTGTACAGTCTCTTTTGTTGCCTTTGTTTTTCCACATTGGGATAATTATGGCGTTCCCCAGTCTCGTGGTGTCTGCTCTACCCAAACATGATTGAATAGTCTATGTAACCATGCTGTTCCTACTTCTCTTGCTGCTTTAATTAGTTCATTTGGTATTTCATCTTCTCCTGGTGATTTGACATCTGATGGAATGTTGAGAAGTTGTTCGAAGTACTGTTTCGATCTTATTAGGATTTGCTTTTGTTCACTTATTGGTTCTCCATTTTCGTTGTTAATTATTTCAGTTGGGTCAAAGGGTTCTTCTCTGGTTCTCACTGCACTTATCTTTTTTATAGAAGTTTCTAGTTGCCTCCTTGTAGTTTTTATTTAGAGTTTCTCCATACTCCTCCCAGTCTATTTGTTTTTCTCTCTTTACTATTCTATTCACATGTTTTCTCGCTATTCTATATTCTATGTAATCGCATTCCTGTTTGCTCTTCGACCACTTTTTAAAATTATTTTTCCTTTTTTATCTTTTACAGCTTTCTTTACTTCTGCGTTCCACCAACTTGTTATTTTCTTTATCCATGTTTTGCGTTTTTTCGTGGTTCCACATGTTATCTTTGCAGTATTTAAAACGCTTGATTTGAAATCTCCCATTCCTCTTCCACTGTCTTTCTTTTTATAGGTAATTTTACAAAGATTTCGGGTGGCTCTTTTTCATAATCTTCCCTCACTGCCTAGTCTTTGAGGTTTTTTAAGTTTACTGATTCGCATGGCATGTATTTTCCTGGTCTTTGCTTCCTTCTACTGATGATTCTTATTGAGGCAACGACTGCTTTGTGGTCTGTGTTTATTCCTAAGTTGGGCACTGCCCTTGCATCTAATATATTTCTCTTTCTGTTAGTTCTTGTTAATATAAAATCAATTTGGCTTTTAGTATCTATATCGTTCCATTCATACCAGGTGTATATTTGTGAGTCTTTGTGTTTATAGAATGTATTTGTTATATGGAGGTGGTGTTGGCATCATTTCTTTCATTATGTTGATCTCCAAATGCTCCAAGATGTTTTTCTATGCCCGCTCTGCTATGTCCTAGTCTTGCATTAAAATCTCCCATAAATATGATGTTGCCTGCTTATCTATTTTATTTAGCACGTCATGTATGTCTTCGTAGAAGTCCTCGCATTCTTGCTCATTATTGTTTGTATTACATGGTGCGTATATATGTTGTAATTGTTTGTTCTTTTATTCTCAATGTTATGATTCTTTTCTGATATACATTTTATGTCTAGTATTCCTCTTGCTAGCCGTGGTTCAATAACTATTCCCACATCGTGTCTTGCCCTTTATTTTTGTTCCACTCCAGAGTAGACATACGTGTAACGGGGGGAGGGGGAGGGGGGGGGGGGGTTTAGCTGTGGAGTCAGCAGAGTTATATAGTGACAAATATAAATGTAATATAGCCAACGGATTTGCGTTTTCGAGATGCTTCTGTTTATGAGTTAGCTTTCTTCGACGTAATCCTGTAACATGGGCGTAAAATTCTCCTTCTTGACATTTACGCTCAAAAGCCTGAAATTTATTCTGAAGTGGATGCGAGAGGAAAGTTACATGTTCTCAGAGTTTCTACCATCCGTTCATCATGTGCCATGCCGATAAGCGTGGGCGGTCATGTTTTGCCATCTCACTCGATCACCAGAGTCGTTGATCAGCCCCGTGTTTCTGTCTTGACCATGCCATGTCGCCAAGTTATCCAGGTATTTACTTCCTGGTCTTCCCCATGGTCTTTTCCCTTCGATCTTGCCAGTTGTCACCAAGTTCTCCAATTCATTTTTTTCACATAACATGCCCAAACCATTTTGACTGTATACGTATGATGTCTCTAATCAGTTTACGATCTTCATTTGTTTCTTGAGGACTTGTTCATTGGTTTATCTGTCTGTCCAGGGTATTCTTTGCATTTTCCTCAGAAGCCACATTTCCACAACAATCATATGTTTTTCAACTTATCTGCTCATTGTCCACGCCTCACATCCATATAAAAGTGCAGGTTCTATGTAGCACTTCAACACTTTTTTCTCGTTTGAGTTGATATATTTTTATTGGTCAGTATAAGGGCTTGCGAACGCGGTTTGTGAGCCCGTATACCCGGGTTCGAAACACAGCGGTACTGGTTTTTTTCGAAAAAGGTATAGGGGCCTGTCGTTCAGAAAGCAATGGCAAACTACTGAACGTTACACTTGCCTAGTACATCAACAGCAGCTGACAATGCTGCTGTTGACTGCAACGTCCCGTAAGGGATACGCAACAAAATTTATCTATTTATTTATGATTATCACCTTGCAAAAGTCTATCTTCGCAATGGCAATTCTGGTTCTAATCTCTTCAAGGCATCTCCAATCAGATGTTATGACTGTTCCGAGATAACTGTACCGATTCACTTGTTTAAGAATATGCCCATTTACTTGTATATTACACTGTGGTATTTCTTCCTTCCTAGTGACGACCATAATCTGTGTCTTCTTACAATTCAATTCTAACCCTAGTTGTTCACTGTGTGCAACAACCGCATCTACTAAATGTTGCAGGTCCCGTTCATTGTCTGCAATCAAAACTGTATCATCTGCATATCTAAACGTCCCCAAATGTTGATTTCTTCCATATCTTCTATATTTCTGAAAATATATTCACTGTACAAGGAAAAAATATCTGGAGACTTTACACATCCCTGTCTCACAATTCTCTTAATAGGCTGATATTGACCTACTTCATTATCAATTCTGATGGTGGCTTATTGTTTCCAATTAAAATTTTTTACAAGTCTAAGGTCTTTTCCATCAATTTGTAGATCTTCACGAGTTTCTACACGAACTTGTTTATAAATGTTCTTCATTGTCCGTTAATACTGTTTAATCTCTGTGTTACTACCACAAGTCTGTTTGTGACTTGTTTTGAGTAGTCCACTTTTCTTGTCGAATATGGGCCGAAGGTTTTCACAGTTTGTTACATTTTAAATTTTCTCTTTGTTGAGTGTAATTTGTGTGTGTGTGTGTTTTTGTGTGTGTGTGTTTAAATGGTTGTTTTTACGTCAAAATAAATATGTTGATCTTCACTGTGACTTATGACACACATAATTAACTGTTCTACCACCTTGGCACTGTTTGAGAGGAGGACCGTGTCATCTGCACATCGAAGGTCTGGGACTAGATGTCCATCAATGCGTGCCAGGTTTTAAACAATAATTCATATCCGTTGCCGTTGAGGACGCTTCAGTAACCTCTAGCCTCTATTGGTTGTTTATGGTATACTAGCAACATTACCGTCAGTAGTTTGCCATTGCCGGCTTCGTGGCTTAGAGGTTATGACTTTTCTCCGTAATCTCGTATACTCTCGTCGGTAACGTGATGACGGTGAGAATCAGCAGTGGTTCGAATCCCATCGGAAACTTACGGGGTATGTAAGTCGACCGCTCAGAAAGCAATGGCAAACTACTGAGCGTAATTTTGCCAAGAAATCAACATACAGCTGAAAGATGCTGGTGTTGACAGCGATGTCCTGTAAAGGACATGCAAAAAAAAAAAAAAAAAGTTTGCCATTGCTTTCCGTACGAAAAGTCAACAATATGCCCAGCCGACCGGCAGATGAACGAACCAATTACGCCACCGTCAGCAGAGAACGGTTATGACGTTAGACATCTTAGCCACTCATACCTTCATGAATTAGTTAACGTAGTTTACATTACTCATGACGTCATTGACCAATTTAACCAAGCAAGCACATACGCAACTGGACTGTAGACTCCACACAAGAGCGTCATCAAGAGGCAGTGTCCGGGCTATTGACACCCTCAGATGACAACAATAGATTGTTGATACATTCTATCCGGACTGCTAACACAGGCATGTGAAACTCTGTTCTCTTAAACACACATCCCGGAGGTTAGTTATAACAGGAAAACATGTACGTGCGCTTGCGTGTGCGCGTGTGTTTTAACGAATGCTGTAGACACAAACATCCTCCGCGGCGATGGCGTATCGGACGAGATTAGTAATCCCGTGTATATGCGGTTTCGAAACATAGCGGTGCTAGTTGTTGTTGTTGTTTTTTTTGTTTTTTTTTGGTGGGGGGGGGGGGGGGGGGCATAGGTGCCGGTCGTTCAGAAAGCAATGGCAAACTAATGAACGTGAAACTTGCACACAATACTGGGGTTGAATGGTACGTCCTGTAAAGGACATGCAACTAATTTTTTTTTTTTAATGCGGACAAACATATTAGACTGTCTAATTTATTCTATTCCAAACCTCGCTGACTCTCGTTACGTGTAACACTGGAGAAAACAGCATAGCGTAAAACAACACAATTAACCCCTACAGTTGAAGTGCAACCTCTTCATCATCCTGTGCCATACTGGTAAGCGTGGGAGGTCATGTTTCGCCATCTAACTCGATCACCAGAGTCGTGGATGAGTTCTGTGTTCGTGTCCCGACCCTGCCTAGTGGTCAAGACATCCAGATATTTACTTCTCTGCCTTCCCCTTGTTCTTTCTCCCCCATAACGCATAGTTATATATCTGAATACACGCGTTACCATGGTAATTTTAAACTGACTATAATGTTTTAGATAATTATATATGTAATCACACACACACACACACACACACACACACACACACACACACAAGCATGCGCGCGCATATATATATATATATATATATATATATATATATATATATAACTACGAGGGAGGAGCCGGTCTCCGTGGCCAAAGGCTTGCGAACGCGATTCGTGAGCCGCTTACCATGCATTCGAAACACAGCGGTGACCGATTTGGCAGCAGACCCTGTCGCGCTGAGGTTTTAATGTGTTAGTATGGAAGCCACAGTCATAACAACGAAGGAACGAAAATCTTTATTTTCAAAGGGTTAAGAATTCGGCACCCAGGCCCGTCTGACATTCTGCCCTTCTTCTCTATTTCCTCTCATAGATTTTGCCATTGCGAAGGTAGCCTTTTGGAAGATGAAAAACATACTGACCCATAAAAAAGATATGAATTGAAACGAGAAAAAGTGTGTTGAAGTGCTATATAGAACCTGTACTTGTGTATGAATGTGAAGCGTGGACAATGAGCATTCAAGCTGAAAAACATATGATGGGTTTGGAAATGTGGTTTCTGAGGAAAATGCAAAGAATACCATGGACAGACAGAAAAACCAATGAACAAGTCCTTCAAGAAACAAATGAAGATCGTAAACTGATTAGAGACATTAGACGCAGGCAGTCAAAATTGTTTGGGCATATTATGAGAAGAAATGACTTGGAGAACTTGTTGAAGACTGGCAAGATCAAAGGGAAGAGACCAAGGGGAAGACCGGGAAGTAAATACCTGGATGGCTTGGCTATGTGGCATAGTCGAGACAGGAACACGGAGCTGATCCACGACTCTGGTGATCGAGTGTGATGGCAGAACATGACCACCCACGCTTATCGGCATACACATGATGGATGGATGGACATATATTAGATAATTTCTTGAAATGTCCACTATGTCACTAGAGTTTCGGACCAGATCTGTGTATTTGTCCTGATTATGCAAGTGGTCAAACCACCCAGGTAAATTCTTTGACTTCGTCGTGCACTTTTCCTGAAAGTCCGCAAGTCGCCACTACGTTGTCCACTCATAGATGGACAGATTCAGAAATACTGGTTGACGCTTATAAAAGTAAAACAACGACGTAGATATTAGAGAACATATCAGATAACGTACACATTGAAAGCTATAATTATCACACCAGAATTCGAAGCTGGCATCTCCACGTGTGGTAAATATAGCTTGTAATTTGTTTTCTAATGTGTCTAATCTGTAAAACCTCCTCTGCTTCTACGGGAGCAAATCAATAATTCGTTTTTAAGGTGTCTTAGTGGCGTCAATGGTGTATCCAGTTGCTATGTACTTGCACTAAGTTTTCCAGTTCATTTGTCCTTATTATATATCCAAAAAGTCGCGTCTGTTCCAGTCTAATTTATTTACAACGACTTTCATCTTCTTCGAAAACGTCACCCTGATTCGTGTTTATGTTTGTCCGCCCATTGTTTTATTGCCACTCGATAGAGCTTTCTGTGTATAATTCATTTAATTACCAGAGTAAAAGAGGTGTCTTGGTGAGGACAGATTATGAATTACAAATAAATCCATCCATCATGTGCCATGCCGATAAGCGTGGGCGGTCATATTTTGGCATCTCACTCGATCACCAGAGTCGTGGATCAGCTCCGTGTTTCTGTCTCGACCATGCCACGTGGCCAAGCTATCCAGGTATTTGCTTCTAGGTCTTCCCCTTGGTGTTTTCCCTTCAATCTTACCAGTTGTCACAAAATTCTCCAATTCATTTCTTCTCATAACATGCCCAAAAAATTTTGACTCTCTACATCTAAAGTCTCTAATCATATTACGATCTTCATTTGCTTCTTGAAGGACTTGTTCATTGGTCTTTCTGGCTGTCCGTGGTATTCTTTGCATTTTCCCCAGAAACCACATTTCCACAGCCATCAACTGTTTTTCAGCTTGACTGCTCATTGTCCAAGCTTCACATCCATATAAAAGTCCAGTATAAATACTGGAGGAAAAGACCAACAGTACGATCAGGAAAAATGTTTCTCACTTTATCACCTCTTATAGATAGAGATATACAGAGAGGTGTCAGGCAAGTGTGTGTATTATCTTTATGCATGTACACTATTTATACAGATAATATATTGAAACTTAGAAACAAGACCACGGCTAGAGATCGGCATGGACGAATGGATAAGAGCGCTCGTGTCAAACTTCCGGTGTGGTGATGCCGGGGTAACGGGTTCAACCCCTACATCTGCCAGTTGGATTGAAATTTTGACTTCTTGTCCTTGACTTGGGTACATAAATAACAAGTACCACTGAAGTCGGAGTGGGTTCGCCTGTAGGCGAGGGACACTGGTAACAGATAAATTTATTCCACACTCAATAATCTGTCCAGTACACTAGACGCAGTAGCACACGATGTACCACGCTTGATTTCAAAGCCAGCTATTGCAAATTTAAAAAAAAAACCTAGGCTCAGTTGTTCATGAAAAAATATAAGCCTACATAAGATACACAGGCGATGTAGTTATGTTGGCTGAAACACAACAGGATCTCCATACATTAGTAGACCACCGTAAAAATGTTAGTTGCATGTCCTTTACTCCAGCATTTATTCGCTGTGTGTGATTTACTGGACAATATTAGTTCATTAGATTGACATTGATTTCTAAACCACTGACGCCTCATACCAGCGAAATTAACGCTTCCAAATCTCCTGCAGCTGATTTTAAGCCCTCGATTCGGTCTGCCAGAGAATTTTTACAATACGCATCTCACAATCACCTAATCCACCGGGGCGGTAAACAAACCACTCACATCCGTTAAATAATGCAAATGGCCTATACATGAATATGAAGTAAACATAGTCCCTGGTTATCAAGAAAAATAGTGCAAGGCGATTTTGAAACTTACATGAATGAAAGGAAAACACGTAAACAAGTCAACAGTGTTTCTTATCTATGGCAGTTAATGGATGGCAGGTGTAAGTTACAGACAGGAAAGTAAATTCATCAGTTCATTCACTAGCATGTCCCTTGCAAAACTTGGCTCTCATAACAACCTTTCCGAAAACTTCTCGGTCATAATCAAGATGTCCCACGTCCTGCACCCATTTTCTCTTTGGCCTTCCTCTTCCTCTCTCACCCCACCCCTCCCACCCACCCTCCCCCCGCACGCACCACTTAAATATTATTTTCTCATGTGACCAAAGTATTTCAAGTTTCTTTATTTTATCGTCTTTAGTAGTCAATCTTCTTCAATATGCAGCTCTTCTCTTATGAGTACATTTGTTCTTTTCTGTATCAAATATATTCTTAGAACCCGTCTATAACATTTATATTCAAAGGCATGTATGCGCTGTTCAGCTTGTTTAGTAAGTTTCCAGGTCTCACAGGCATAATTCTGCAATGTTAAAGATGCATGCTCTAGAAATATAATTTGTATAGTTCTATCTGTCTCACTGCACAAGTTTTTAAAATTGTTTTAGTCTTTGAAACGAAATGGATATTCGTCTTTTAATGTCTTTCATTATGCCACAATTTTTGGTTATTAATATTCAACAATATGAAACAGATTATCACATCTGAACAGCTGAGTTAAGTCTAAGAGTGATCAAATGTTACATTGACTCTACAATAAAAACAGAAACACGGACAATGAATAAAGAATTTAAGGAACAAATTAAAGCTTTCAAAATGTGGTTATATAGATGAATAGAACGAATATTGTGGCAGGAAAAGACAATAAAGATGCATTACAAAAACTAATCTGCAGTGCTGTGTAGGCGATAGTGAGGCGTATAGTTTCTTAAATCCCTGTCAAGCCGAGTCGAGTGATAGAAAGTAGCTGATGGGGGATCTGGGAACAGACCGGTTTGTGCTGATTTCACTGGAATAAGGCGTCGGCCGTTGAGAAAGCAATGGCAAACTACTAAATTAACAATAACTAGTAAACCACAAGCAGGTCTCCCTGGTCTAGGGATTTCACGACTTACTCCGTAATCCTGTATACTCTCGTGATTAACGTGACGTGCGCGAGAATCGGTAGCGGCTCTCTTAGCGTCGGTAACTTACGGGGTATGTAAGCCGGTTGCTCAGAAAGCAATGCCAAACTACTTAATATTGCCAAGAAATCAAACAGTCGGCTGAAAGATGCTGATGTTGATAGCGATGTTCTGTAAAGGATATGCAAACATAAAAAAGGTAAATCAAAACCAGCAAATACATGCTGGTGTTGATTGCAACGTCGTGTAAAGGAAATTAAGTAACTTTTGTTACAAAGACTGGGATTGAAGATAATATTATTGAATGAGATCATGGTGGGATAACTAGAGTTCTTCAGCCACTTAAAAAGACATACCTCCTTGTTAAAAACATGTTATAGATGAAAGGCGAAGGGGAAACGTGAAAGTCGAAGATACTACTACTGATGGGGAAAGCTCATATGAATTTATCGTGAACACGTAGGGTAGTGGGTGGTGGAGGCTCATTACAGTCCACCTTCAATGCGGAGATTGCGCGTGATTGATTAATTGATTGATGTATTTATTGGTAGTAGTGCATTTCATGTTCCGGAGAAGCTACACACAAGCCCGCGCGCACGCACACACACACACACACACACACACACACACACACACACTGATATATACTTAATCCAAAATTGCTTCGATTTCACTGCGTGTTACAGAAAAGTACACATTACCATACTTAATCATAGAATCTGTGTTAACACGTAACATTGGAAATGTTAATTTAATTAAGAACAAGAAAGCACATTTTCCCACTGAAAGTTCTGTAATCACAGCTTTACCTTCAAACTGTATATATTCCTTTAGAAGTTCCAAATGTACAATTATTTCTTTGTTTTCACAAGGAGTCAGTAGCGATAGATGCTGCATTTGTTTTCATCATTTGACAACTTCTTATTTGTAATAATTTCCCCAGAATCTGCGACATAAGTAGCTAGCCATCTTTTCCAGAAGAAGAATTATGTTTATGGTCACGTCTCAGGGGCACACAACGGACAACTCCCGCTAAAACGTCTTCGACTGTTGCGCGTTCTTTGACTGGCAAGACCCGGGCCTTGCTGCACAAACTTGAGCGCCAATCAGCGATGGCCCTCAGCGACCCTCCGTGCTCTCCAGGACGGATTGTGCTCGGCGATTTGTCTTCCCGGGGTTAATGGTTTCGCATAATCTCAACTTTACAAAACCAGCAACTTTTTATTTCAACTTTGATTCTATTGATGAAGAGGAAAATGGATTAATTCCATGTTAGACTTTGATTTCAGTGCTCGAACTCTTAGCTTACTCGCAGCAAAATATGTTCTGCTTAACCCACTCACCATACATTTATTGTATAGATATCTCTATCTCTTATTCTGAACTCCTAGTTCCTGACAGTTTTTGCGTTAATTCTCTGTATCCCAGTTGATACATTAACTCTTTGCAGCTAGCTATGTGAACGACTATGATGTTTTATTATATTTTTTGGTCTTATAATGCCAAAGAAATATGGCTAACAATTTCATTATGCAACTCAGTGTACCTGGGTACATTTCGTAAATAGAAACAACGCGTATTCTGTTGGCGCTAATTGAAGTAGAAGAAAGAAATAGAGACCATAAGACGCACTAGACAACATCTTCTTCTTCTTCTTCTTCTTCTTCTTCTTCTTCTTCTTCTTCTTCTTCTTCTTCTTCTTCTTCTTCTTCTTCTTCTTCTTCTTCTTCTTCTTCTTCAGCGTTCCGAGCCATTGAGGTTCTTTGCTGCAGATACAATCCGTCTCCATTCGTCTCTCTAGTGGACCTTCTCTTGCCAGTCATTGATTCCAAGACAACATACAAAATGAAAATACAGCCTCGTATTGTCTCTTTCTACTTCTTCTACAAGCCCCCAAATAATACACATGTGTTTATTTATGACCTGTCTTAGTGGCCTCAAAGGGTTGCACAATTGATATTTATGTGTAATATGGATATATTTTGCAACGCATCGTGAGTGACCAGCTATTATCCAGATGTTCACTAGATTTAAAGCAGAGGGATGGACTTCATTGTACTAGTACTAACTGTTATCCCATATCTTGTCTATTTCCACACATCGGCCTGCCGAAAGCCAAGCCCAGACCACGAACGCATTAGCTCAAGCGAAGAACCCCATGAGTCTCAGCGCATTATTCAACCGAATAACAGAGTTCGTAACAAACCCTGGACTTTCGGATCCCGAGACAGATGACTGAACCATTTGGCCACGGAGACCCTCAAGCGAACTACTATAGTTTATTCATTCTTTTGTTTACTACACAAAATGCATCTGACTCGTTACTTGAACATGTCACTCTGTGTGTTTATTACAATCTGTGTACATTTCATGTCTCTGAAGGTTATTCACTCGTGCATTTTCTCAATGATTATCGCCCCCTTCTGAGTATCTGCTGTCAAATATTCTAGTAACTGAATGAGTAACTACCCCTTGTCCCATCTGTGCTTCTTACAATTAAATACTAACCCTAGTTGTTCACTGTGTGCAACAACCGTATCTACCAAATGTTGCAGGTCCTGTTCATTGTCATTGTCTGCAATCAAGACTGTTTCATCAGCATATCTATTGGGGGGGGGGGGGGGGGGAGAGAGGAAATGGGTCGTTGGAGGTGTGGGTGGGGAGAGGATGTGTGGGTTAGGATGTGTATGTGGGTGGGCGCTGGATGTGTGGGTTGGTGGGGGATGTTTGTGGGTGGCGAGTGTGTTTGGGTTGGGGGAACAGATGAGGGCAGTGTGTGTGGGTGGGGGATGTGCGGGAGGGGGATGGGTCGGTTGGTGATGTAGTCCCTGTGTGTGTGTGTGTGTGTGTGTGTTTGTGTGGGTAGGTGTGTGTGTGTGTGGGTAGGTGGGGGGGGGGGTGTGTGTGGGTGGGGTGATGTGTGGGTAGGTAGGAGATGGGCCTCATAACATGGTAATTTGCCTTGTTTATGTTTACAACATTCATTCACAATGATTATTTTTCTTCATATGTGAATGTATAATGCTCTTGATGAACGAAAGATGAGTGATTGGAAGGGCCGAATGTAAGACGGGCCAGCGTGCCCAATTTGTGACCCTTTTAAAATAAAGTTGATTTGATTTGATGTTATTTTGATTTGATGTATCGTCCCCCAATCTAGATTCCTTACGTGTCTTTTATATTTCTGAAAATATTTTCAAATTATTATGGCAGCTTGATGCTTCCAATATATATTTTTTACAAGTCTTTGGTCTTTTCCATCAATTTGTAGATCTTCACGCATCCTTATCATGTCGACAGTTTGGGAGTTTGTTCACATTCGCTTCGGTGATTATGTGAGGCATCATGTATGTGTCTAGATGTGGGGATTGTGTTTGGGTTGGGGGAAGGGTTTGTAGGTGGTGCTATGTGTGTGGGGTATGTGTGTGTGGTTGAGAGATGTGTGAGTGGGGGTTTTGTGTGTGGGTGGGGGAACATGTGTGTGGATGAGGGATGTGTCTGGGTCGGAATGTGTGAGGGTCGGTGGGGGATGTGTGTGTGAGTGAGGGATGTGTTTATGAGTGGGTGGGGGTATGTGGATGTGTGTCTGGGGATGTGTGTAGGGGGTCTGGGGTGTGTGTTTATGGGTTGAGGATGGGTGTGACTGATGTGTATATGGATGGGGGATGTGTGTGTGAATGGGGGATGTGTGTGGGTCTGGGTAGGGGATGTGTGTGTGTGGGTGGGGGAATTTCTCGATGGGTAGTGTATGTGTGGATTGTAGGGGTGTATGTGTGGATTGTAGGGGTGTGTGTGGGTGGTAGATGTGTGTGGGGGTGGGAGATACCGTGTGGTAGTATGGGAGAGGGTTGTGTGACTAGGGGATGTGTGAGATGTGTGTGTGGGTGGGGAAATGTGTGAGGGTGGGGGTGTGTGTGGTGGGGAATGTGTGAGTGAGTTGGTGGGTGGGGAGGTTTAGGATGTGTGGGTTGGTGGGGGAAGTGTGGGTGGTTGCGGAGATGAGTGGGTGGGCGGGGAGATGTGTGTGGTTGGAGGGATGAGTATATGGTTGGGGTGTGCGTGGGCGGGGAATATGTGGGTGGGTGAGGGATGTGTGAGAGGGGGATATGTGTTTGGGTTGGGGGTGTTTGTGTGGAAACATCGCAACTCAGTCTGCTGCAAAATAGCACGCAGCTGTGTTTCGAACTCGGGTATACGGGATTACGAATTGTGAACGTAAACCCTACGCCACTGCTTTGAAGAAATGAAACGAGTCAGAAATAAATATCATAATATGTGACTTCAATACAAAAGTATGAAATCAAGACGATGGATGTACAGTAGGCAACCATGACTTGGGAGACCGAAACGGTAGAGGATACTGACTTGTAGAATGGGCAAAAGAGCAGGAAATGATTGTAGGAGAAACCTGGTTTAAACAACAGAAGATTATGAACATTGAGGAGTCCTGACAGCAGGATTAGAAACCAGATTAATTACGTCCTGATTAGCAGAAAGGTTCGAAATGCGTTAACAGTCGCAAAAACAGTTCCTAATTCAGACTGTTACAGTGATCACAGATTGATTGCAGGCACATTGAGAATAAAGTTAAAGAAAGACAAGTATACAACAGGAAACACTAAATATGATCTCTGCACATTGAAAAATGGCAAGGAAATACAAGACAAATTTAACATTGAAGTAAAGAACAGATTTGTTAAATTGTTTGATCTAGAGATCATATTTCAAGATGTGAATGATTATTCGGAAATGTTTAATAATTCAATTAGTTTGGCTGCAGAAACAACTATTCAAAAATTAAAGAAAGTGGGTCGTAAGAAATGTATGACTGAAGAAATTTTACAACAAATGGAAACAATATGACACAATGAAAATAATCCAGCCAAATATTAAGACAGTCACAGAAAAGTCAGAACAGTACGTAAAGAGGCTAAAGAAGTATCGCTTGAGAAAAACTGCATAGACATTGAAAAACAAAACAACAGTAAAAATAACAAATTAATCCACGAAAGAATGCAGGAGCTTACTAATCAAGGAACACTTACATAAACAGGCAGCCTGAAAACAAAAGATGGAATAATCATAATAGAAAAGAAAATATTTTTCATGAATGGTCAGATTCAGTGAAAAACCTGTATAATGATAACAGAGAAGAACAGTATAATATTCGAAAAAAATAATGAAGGACCGTAGATTTTGGATATGGAAACTGGCAAGACCCCCGATTCAGACAATATCATAACAGAAACGATTAATGCTTTAGAACAGGGGTGGGCAAACTACGGCCCGCGGGCCGCATGCGGCCCGGCAACTGATTTTATGCTGCCCGCGAAGGCATTTAGAAATTAAAAACTTTACTTCGTTTTTAAGTAATTTTGTTGAATTTTACAGAACTTCACTCACCGTTATAATTGTTTTAACATTTTTGATAAAATTTCTTTCTAATTATCTATTTTTGTAAACAGTCCTTGACCTTCGTAATGAAATGCTTCTTCTTCTTCTTTCGCCATAAATATGTCTATATCTGTAATGTTGCATCTTGTATGAATTTAACTGTTCTTTTTTTTTTTTTTTTAGGGAACTCAGCAGTCCATAGAGTTTATCTTCCACTGTCGTCTCTCTAGGCCAGAAGGTTTGCCTAGACATATTGTAATTTGGGCAGTCTTTGAGTATGTGCTCTGCTGTCTACGACTCCAATCCATATGTGCACATGGCTGATTCAACAATCTTGAATTTTGTATGTATGTGGTTGCGTAATCTATTGTGTCCTGTTCTGAGGCGCAGAATAATGACTTGTTCTGGTCTGTCTATAACGTGGTAGTAGTCTTGAGTAGATTGTGGTGGCCTTCTGACTGATTTGATCATTCTTTTCTTTGGATGGTATGTAACGGGCATATCAGGCTGTTCTTCTTTGGCTCCTTCCTTAGCCAATTGATCAGCTCTGTCGTTTCCGGGTACTCCACAGTGGGATGGTATCCACTGCATTGTGACCTTATTCTGACTGATAAGTTCAGAAAGTAGTGTCTTTAGTACTGGCAATTTTCCAGATATCATTTCGTTTTCGTTGAGGTGAGTTTCTTGCAAGCAACATACGCTTACCTTTTCTTGGTCTAAGATGTTTTCTAGTTCTATTTTTTGCTTTGGTGCTGACTCCCTCCGCATTCTAGTGCATTAGTTTCAGTCTTTGCTTGGTATGGCCAGACGCTCTATTCTCAGGTCCCCTGGCTCCACAGGACATCTGAAAGTAGCTGTGGTTGGACCCTTTCGAGGCATAGGGCCCGGCACTGCACCTGCCTGGGGGTCCAAAGCAGGGCAAGCAACATAACATTTAACAGTAGTCGGGGGACGCAGAGGTGTTTCCAAGGCACCAGGGCCGGGTTATATACTGGCCAAGACCTATTGACGCGTCCTCGTCGAGCGTCCTGGGCAACAGGTCCCTTCGGGGTCCTGGCTAAAGTCAGTAGGATCGCTGATTCCTCTGAAGTCGGAGAGTGTTTGCCTGTACGGCGAGGAACCACCAGTCTGTACACAGATAAGCCAGACATGGGACAACGGATACTCATGCAAACCTCAGGTCCTGTATGTCATCACACTGATGTTGGACAACAGGATGCCTTCATCCGACATACAGGACTTCGCGATGGAGCTCAAGCCAACGAACACATGCAAGCAAACAGTAGTCGACATATTTTATTACGCGTGATTGCGTGGCATCCTGATTTCTGTGGTGCGCCTCCTGGCTGGTTGCCTCCGTCTCAGCGCGATTCCTTTGCTATAGTAGACTGTGGTCTTACTCGAGTTTAGATGTGTAGGCATGCACACACATGTCTGCGCATGCATGTACGTGCATACACATCTAGAACGTTCTAGTTAATTCTCGGCGCCAGTGACTCACCGCCGCCTCATCTCCTGTTAGTTAAAACAGTTTTTCGCCTCGAGAAGGCCAAGAATTGGACTTTTGCTGCATAGGTGATGAATGCACGAGCCATTGGGGTATTTATGCAAGGTTAGGCGCTCACCCCAACCCCGCCCCCGGCTACATACAGCAACTTTTAGAACCACGTATTGCTAAAATGCGAATTTATCGATTTTCATTTAGACAAATATTTATCGACATGTAAAAATGTAATAACGATGATTGTATGAAAAACAGATGTTTTTTTCCGGTGAATAAAAGAATGTATTTTGCAAGAAAATATTAAATTTAAAAAATGTCTGCTGTTTTAAATTATTTCCACATTTACAGTGTTCATTCAAATTAATTTATTTGTTGTAGTAGTCATGATATATTTCTGAAATTTATTCTGACATTACTACTTGTTTTCCAAATAGTAGGTCTTGATTCATTTCCGTTTTAAAATGTTGTACAATTTTAACTGTTCTAATTGTATTAAAACAATGAGTGTCAATAACAAACGTAGGATTGAAGATGGATGCCGTGTTTTTAATGATGAAAGGACAACTAAGTATTGTTTTGTAAAAGTTGGTAGCAAATCAGTTTGTTTGTTGTGTTGTGAGTCAATGGCTGTCTTCAAAGAGTACAATTTAAAAATACATTATCAAAAAGAAAAAACAAAATTCCGATTTCGGATACAATTTAACAACCGAAGGGTGGGAAAGGAAATGCCTGGAGTTGATGAAAATTTTGGAGAAACAGCAAACTGTTTTAACTAAACAGTCTTCAATTCAAGATGCTGCAACTGAAGCTAGTCTTGTGCTGTCACACAGAATTGTAAAACAGAGCAAGCCATTTTCTGATGGCGAGTTCATCAAGGAATGTTGCTAGATGCAGCAAACATTATGTGTCCAGAAAAAAAAAAAAACAGATTTGACAACATTACTTTATCAAGGTGAACTGTTGTCAGACGTGTTGACAAGATAAGTGTTTGATGCATAAACTTCAAGTTGCAAGTAAACAATTGTTGTGGTACTCTCTTGCATTGGATGAGAGTACCGATGTACATGATACTGCCCAATTATTGATATTTATACGTGGAATAAACACTTCTTTCAAACTCACTGAAGAGTTACTGAGTGTTGAGTCACTCAAAGACACAACCACAGGCCATGATATAATCAATGCTGTTACTAACTGTATTGAAAGAACTGGGTTGGTTTGGAACAAGATGGCAAGTGTTACAACTGACGGAGCTCGTGCTTTGACTTGAAAATATGTTGGTCTGGTAAAGTTGATAAGTGATAAGATTAAAGCAGAATATCCAGACCACACATTATTACCACTTCACTGTGTGATTCATCAAGAATGTCTGTGTAAAACTGTTTTGAATATCAAGCATGTTATTGACCCAGTTGTCAGTGTCATCAACCTCATCAGATCAAGAGGACTTAATCACAGACAGTTCAAGTCATTATTTGACGATTTGGAAACTGAACATTCCGATGTCCTGTACCACACCAGTGTTCGATGGCTGAGTCTCGGCAACGTGTTGAGGCGAGTATGGGAACTCAGAGAAGAAATAGTGATGTTTCTAGAAATGAAGGGCATTGTATGTGACTTTAATACTAACATTGTCAATAACGAGTGGAAGTTAGACGTTATGTTTGCCATTAAAATTATGGAAAAGTTAAATAAACTGAATGTCACACTTCAGGGCAATGGTGTGTTTGCACATGAATTGTATATACATGTAAAATCATTTCAGGCAAAACTCTCACTGTTCTCCAGTCAAGCAAGTGAAAAATGATTTTATCACTTCCCTTTGCTGAAACAAGAAACCATTTCCGGTGAGATACTGAAAGGTACAAAGCACAATTAGATGCATTGATTGAAGAATTTTGATGGAGATTCCAAGGGTTTCAAGAACTTAGAGCCACAGTTCAATATTCTCAGTTCTCCTTTTAGTGCAGACGCTGATACAGCCACAGAGGACATACAGTTGGAGCTGCTTGACTTACAAGCAGATCATGACCTGAAAGAGAAATTCAAGCCAGGTGTTTTGCTGGATTTCTATGGATCTTTATCACAAGAATCATTTCCCAACTTGAAAAACTTTACAGCTACACTTTTATTATTGTTTGGATCAACATACATTTGCGAACAAGAATTCTCTTGCTTGAAGATCAACAAATCTAAGAATAGGTATTTATTGTCGGACTGCAACTTGCATTCTGTCATGCGAATTTCAACAAGTAAACTTGCTCCAGATTTCAACAGTATTGTGAAAAGGTGCAAGCATTTACATACTTCTCATTAGAAATCAACAATTATAGTGACAATGTAGTCTGTTTGTGTCGAAATTGAAGCCATTGATAGATAATAAAGAATATTTGTTATGATAACAAGATTAAAATCTTGTTAACAAATTAGTAAAAATGTTTGTCCATATTGTCAAATATAATGTTTAAGTGTATAAGTAAAATAAAATTGCAATAATTAGTTATTTATACTGCTTAATAACCGATAAATAATTAATAATTACTTATTGTGATAGGTTGCTGTAACCAAAATGGACATTATATATATATATATATATATATATATATATATATATATATATATATATATATATATATATATATATATATACGCCCCCCCCCCCCCCCCCAATAGCTTTACATTTGTCAATGCGGCCCTCCGCACAAAAGGTTTGCCCACCCTTGCTTTAGTAGAGTATGGAATAGTTCATGTCACCAGACTGCTGAGTACAATATATGATACTGGAGATATACCTGATGAATTATGCAATTCTGTATTTATTGCAATCCAAAAGAAATCAGTATCCTTTGAATGTGATCAACATCGAACAATTAGTATAATGAGTCACACCACGAAGATGTTGCTAAGAATTATCATGTAAAAAGTTAAGAAGAAATTACAACCTTAAACAGGAGAAGAACAATGTGGGTTTGTAGAAGGCAAGGGTACAGCAAATGCTTTGTATATGCTGAGAACAGTAATTGAACGTTCTAGAGAACTAAACAATGATCTAAATGTTTGCTTCATTGATTACACAAAGACTTTCTATAAAGTATGGCATGTCAACTTGATGAAGATGCTTAAAGATCCACAAACTGATGGTAAAGACCTTAGACTTGTAAGAAACATATATTGGAAACAACGAACTGCCCTAGTAAGTGATAATGAAGTAGGTCAATATCAGCCCAATAAGTGGGACGCAGAGGTGTTTCCAAGGCACCAGGGCCGGGTTATATACTGGCCAAGACCTATAGACGCGTCCTCGTCGAGCGTCCTGGGCAACAGGTCCCTTCGGGGTCCTGGCTAAAGTCAGTAGGATCGCCGATTCCTCCGAAGTCGGAGAATGTCTGCCTGTACGGCGAGGAACCACCAGTCTGCACACCAATAAGCCAGACATGGGACAACGGATACTCACGCAAACCTCAGGTCCTGTACGACATCACACTGATGTTGGACAACAGGATGCCTTCATCCGACATACAGGACTTTGCGTTGGAGCTCAAGCCAACGAACACAAGCAAGCAAGCAAGCCCAATAAGAGAGGTGTGAGACAGCCATATGTAATGTCTCCACATCTTTTTTCAATGTACAGTGAAAATATTTTCAGAAATGTAGAAGATATCAAAGGAATTATTATTTGAGGACAAAACATCAATAACATTAGATATGCGGATGATACAGTGTTGATTGCGAAGAATTAACAGGATATGCAATATTAGTAGATGCGGTTGTTGCAGACAGAGTACAACTACGGTTACAAATGAATTGCAAGAAGACACAGATTATGTTTGTCACTAGGACGAAGAAAATACCACAATGCAATATACACGTAAATGGAAATATTCTTAAACAAGTGAATCGATAGAATTATCTCGGAACAGTCATAACAATTGATGGGAGATGTCTTGAAGATATTAGAACAAGAATCGCCATGGCGAAAGTAACCTTTTGCAACATGAAAAACATACAAACCAATAAAAAGATGTCATTTGCAACGAGAAAAAGAGTGTTGAGGTGCTACATAGAATCTGTGCTTTTGTATGGATGTGAAGTGTGTGTGAAGAGAATAAGGGGAAGACAGTGAAGTAAATACCTTGACGGATTGTCCAAGTGGTATGGTATATGGTCGAGATAAGAACACTGAGCTGATCCATGACTCTGGTGATCGAGTGAAATGGCGAATCTTGACCCCCCAAGCTTATCGGCAAGGCACATGATGGATGGATGGCATATCTAAAATTATTGATCTTATATCCCCACATGGCAATTCCTCTCATATCTTTTAAATTTCTCATATATTTTCACTGTATAGGAGGGAAAAGGTCTGCAGTCATTACTTTGACATACACCTCTCTTATTAGGCTAATATTGACCTACTTCATTATCAATTTTAATGGCAGCTTGTTTGCAATATATGTTTTCAAAGTTACACGTCTTTCCAATCAATTTATAGATCTGTACGCATCTCCATATGTCAACATGTCCAGGGCCGAATTTAGACTTCATAAGGCTCTAAGCTATTTGAAATATGGGGCCCTTTATAAGTCCAGATATTCTATGTCAGTGACAAATATGATTTTCGGATACCTAGAGGGTTAAACTGAAATACAATTAAGAAGTATATTGATAGTGAAATAATAAATCTTTAACTTAAAATCATTTTTATTCGTAACAAACTTAAAAATGCAAACTCTGGTAAAAAGAAACAAACGTTCTTTTAAAAGGCACAATTTACAAAGGAAATCTCTTGAAACATGTTATAAGGATTAAGGAATTATATTAAACTAAAATATTTTCTTTCTTGCCTTTGCCAGAGCAAGGTCACTGTTGACATCATCAAATGATAAACTGCGTAGTTTGTCGCTTTCTATGCACATGAGACTGAGGGAACATAATTTATCTTGAGTCATTGTTGTTCTAAATTCATGTTTTATCCTCTTCAGCTGAGAAAAAGATCTTTATCCAGAGCAATTTGCAACCACCATACTAAGAAACAATCTCAAAATTGCTTCTACATTAGGGAATGCTGATTGGACACGATCGTTAAATATTATCCTATACAGATCCTGATGTGTCAGACTATCTTGTTCCGCTGAACTATGGGCTTGACTATGTCTAACATATTGATGAAAATGCTTGACTTCTCCTACAAGATTCATGTCCACATCTTCAGGATATGTTTGGCATAAAGCACTAACTCCTTCATGAATCTCTTCTTCTGTAGCTTCTTGTTTTGTTAAGAATGAAAACTTTTTTGCAGCATCATTGTATACTGAGGCCTTCTGTGCCAGACTTGACTTTAATGCATCCATCACAGGTATACATGTTTTGATTCTGAACTTGTCTCTTGGCTCAAGGTTCTCTAAAGCATCATCTTCATCATCATTGATATGCCTCCTTCTACATCTTCTTTTCTTGTAATCAACATGAGGAAATTTTTTCTTTGCTTCTTCTTCAAAATGATCGAAAAGATCCCTGGAACCTTTAACAAAATCCGAAAGTGAAGCATACAATTTCCTACATACATCTAGACTAATTTGGGGGTCTTGCAGTGATTGACTTGTCTTGTGAAATTCATCCAGCAAGTAACTCCACAAATATAACACTAAATAATATAGTGTGATGTCATACCGGACTGAGGTTTGCGTGAGTATCCGTTGTACCATGTCTGGCTTATTGGTGTCCAGACTGGTGGTCCCTCGCCGTGCAGGCAGATACTCTCCTCAGAAGAATCAGCGATCCTACTACGTTAGTCAGGACCCCGAAGGGATCTGTTGCCTACGACGCACGACTAAGACGTGTTAGTAGGTCTTGGCCAGTATAAAACTTGGCCCTGGTGCCTTGGAAACACCCCTGCGTCCCAGAGGTACTTGTAATTTAAGTCCCCAAGTCAATGACGAGAAATCAACTTTTGAGTCCAACTGACCGGTGTAGGGGGTTAACTCGCTACCTTGGCATTCAATCAATCAATCATGTGCCATGCCGGCACACATTAGCATTAGCACACCGGATATTAAAGAACGAGCACTCTTATAAATTTGACCAAGCTGAATTTATTATCTAACAGTAACTTAATTTCTGTGTCTGACTATTGCACCCAGCCCCTAGTTTGCTGGCTTTCGTATCTCAGACACATAATCAGACTGAAACTGGTACCATTAATAATAATATTGGGGCTATTCAAAATGAGGACGGAGCATGTGTGTGAATGTTCCGAGTGCTGTAATGTCTTTCCTCAACACTTCAATTGTTATACAGCAACAAATATTGTGTAAATGCCTACCTGGCCTATCAGCTATATGTTTATTAATAAAAACGGAGAAAGCCTCTTATTTCCGTCAACTATTAATAGAATTTAGGAAATGTTAAACATTGAAGGTAAAGATCTGAGAATAATAAGGAACATGTAGAGGCAACAAAGAGCTGCATTAGAATTTACAACCAATTGCAGACTTTTCAACACATTAAAAAAGGCGCCAGACAGGTTTGTGTATATTATCCAGTCTGTTCTATTTGTGCAGTGAATTAATAGTGTGATCCACACACGACATGTCAGGAATATCAGTTGGTGGGCATAATGTAAACATGCGTTTTGCTGATAGAGTTGTAGTCACTGAAAATGAGTACCCACAGGACCTCTGGATCCGAGTCTACACAGATGGGTCAGCACAAAATGCTGTTCGAAATGGAGGAGCGGGAGTGTACATAGAATACCCAAATAATACCAGGGACACAGCTAGAGTACCGATAGGAAAGTACTGCCATAACTACGATGCTGAAATTGAGGCAATCAAGATAGCAACAGAGAAATTACTAAATACCAGCAATGGTACACAACCTGTGGTGCTATTGACAGATGCAAAATCAGTACTCGAGGCGCTCCTGTCTGGGAAATTGCCAGTACTAAGGACACTACTTTCTGAACTCAGCAGTCAGCATAAGGTCACCATACAGTGGATACCATCCCACCGTGGAGTACCCGGAAACGACAGAGCTGATCAATTGGCTAAGGAAGGAGCCAAAGAAGAACAGCCTGATGTGCCTATTACATACCACCAAAAGAAAGGAATGATCAAATCAGTCAGAAAGCCACCAAAACCTGCTCAGGATGATTACCACGTTATGGATAGACCAGAACAAGTCATTATTCTGCGCCTCAGAACAGGGCACAATATATTACGCAACCACATGTATACAAAATTCAAGATTGGTGAAACAGCCATGTGCACATGTGGATTGGCGTCGCAGACAGCAGAGCACATACTCCAAGTCTGCCCAAAATATAACATATCTAGGCAAACCTTCTGGCCTAGAGAGACGACAGTGGAAGATAAACTCTATGGACCGCTGTGTGAACTGAAAAAGACAGTTCTTCTTCTTCAGCGTTCATCCGGATTTTTTTTTCGGATGTGACTGCGTTGTGCCTGTTTACAGCAGAGCTGCGTTCTTGCGCCGTTAGGCCGACACATCCGACTTCTGCGGGCATTTGTTGACCGGGTTTACCTTCCCGGTGGTTTCTTAGGACGTTTGAATCTCACTGTTGTGGTGTTATTCCCCCATCCTAGCTGGCCCATATAGAACAGCCAAAGACATCCTGGTCAACCCTCAAGGGAAGGGAGGGGCAGACCATGGGCATTCCCCGCCATCCAAGGAGGCTTCCATACTTGCAGAGCCATCACACAGCGCTCTTGTACTAGGCTCACCCAAGGAATCATCACGTCCTGCACATGGCTGCTTAGCCTCACTTCCGTATATTGGGCCTTCCGTTCACCATAGGCTGTTCATCTGGAAACCAGAAGAATGCAGTCTGAAGATGACTTCCACACAGTGAGCTTTCGATTAAGACTTTCCACATAATGGATTTGCTATCCAAGCAATATACCATTTCCTGCCACTAGGACACTTTTCCCACCTTTTATGAAGCCCACACAGTGTGCTTTCGATTCGGACTTTTCACGTAATGGATTTGCTATCCAAGCAATATTCCATTTCGTGTCACTAGGACACTTTTTCCACCATTTACGAAGCCCACCCAGTGAGCTTTTGATTCGGACTTTCCACGTAATGGATGTGCTATCCAAGCAATATTCCATTTCATGCCTCTGGGACGCCGACATACTTGTGATATGAAGTGTGGCAGTCTAAATACATTTTCATGCACCTTTAGATGTCAACCTGAATGTAGTTAAAGTAAGCTGTAGTCAACTTGAGCTTGTTGATATCTCCATAGAGCTTGTCCTCAAACGAAGCAGGCGTTGGCCAAAATATCTTTCTCTGTTCTGCATATATTGGGCACTCCTGCAGCAAATGTTTAGCTGTCATTTTACCAGTTCCACAATTACATTCATCGGTATCTCCTATCTTTAGTTTATTGAACAAGTGGTATTTCAGCCTGTTATGTCCTGTGCGGAGTCTGAAGATTGCTACTTGTTCTCTTCGGTCGAGTTTGTAATATGCATCATCCTTCTGGTGACCTGGATGCTCTGATTCCCATTTGGTTCTATAAGTGCTTTTTATAAACCTTTTTGCCTCATTATAGGTTATGTCTATGTCAGGCTGTGGTAATCGTCCACCCTCTTTTGCTAGTCTGTCAGCCTCTTCATTTCCAGGTATACTGCAATGTGATGGGATCCACTGTATTACAACTTTTTTGGATTTCTGGCATAGACCATGGAGTGCTGCTCTTAGGTCAGCTAGTTCTGTGCTGTTTTTGCTTTTCAGTATTGAGACAGCTGACTTTGCATCTGTGAAGATAGCTATTTGCTTCTCTTTATTTTCCCCCATCAAGAGCATTTCTGCTGCAGTTTTCAAAGCCTCTACCTCCGCTTTGAAGTTACTTGAAAATTTTCCAGTTGCCACTGACTGTGTTTTTATCGCTCCATTTTTTAAATTAAGGAGAATTCCTCCTCCTCCATTTTTAATTGAATCTTTGGCTGATCCATCTGTATATGCATGGGTCCAATTGCTACTTGGGTAATGTTCTTTTATGTAGTTGAGGGTTATTTTTCTTCTTTCGGTTTCATTCTGGGTGTTCTTTTTCTCAATACCAGGAATGTTTTCTATCATCTCAGGCAGTTGCTGCTGTCTCCAAGCTGGGAAGTTGTGTGCATTGTAAATGGGCTTGACTGTTGACATGTTAAGTATGGGATCTGCCCTAATCTTTCGTTTTGCAGTTTTACAATGTTGCTACGCTTCAGTCTTCCTTTTCCAAAACCATTAAACCTGTTATACATAGGGTGGTCTGTCAATCTTCTACATTTTTCTGCTTGTTGCTGGGCTCTGCTATCTCTTCTGTCCTGCATTGGTTGTAAAGATGTGATCTTTTCTAGTTCATTAATAGGCGTTGTCTTCAGGCTTCCAGTTATGATTCGCATTCCTTAGTTTTGGACTCTACTTATTATGTTAAAGTTTGACTTAGCTGCTGTTGCCCAAGCTGCAATGCCATATTCCAGTACTGGCCTCACCCGTCCAGTATATAACTTCTTTAGAACTTTCTCATCTGCTCCCCACGTTGTACCAGCAAGCTTTTTCATGATTGCCATTCTCTGCCTTGCTCTTGTTCGATTTTTCTCAACCTGTGTCTTCCATGTCAGGCGACGATCAAAGGTGACTCCTAGATATTTTGGATTTTCTTCATGGCGCAATATTTTTCCATTCAATACCAGCTTAAGTTGCTGAGTTTTATTTGAGAGGGAGAACACTGTGCATGTTGTTTTCTCCTCACTTATCTTCACTAGCCATGATTTTGACCAGCCCTTTAGCGCTAATAAGGCTTGCTGTATTCTGCTGTTAGCTGTACTAATATATTCTTCAGATGTCCATATGGCTAGGTCATCTGCAAAGGAGGATGTGTGTACTCTGGCTGGAAAATTTTCCGTGATGTCATTTATATATGCTAGGAATGTTCTTGGTGAAAGAACTCCTCCTTGGGGGACACCTTGCTCCAACAGCATCATTTTGCTTGTTTGTCCTTGTACTTTTGTCCTGGCAGTTCTGTTCTCAAGGTAGTGGCTGATCTATTTATACATTTTTCCACAAACATGCATTATTTGCAGTTTTACTTTCAGTCCTTCCTTCCATACTTTATCAAATGCTTTTTCTAAATCTATCCAGACTGCTAGTGTGTGCTTTTTCTCTTGGAAGGCATCCTCTATTTCCTGAGCTATATAGGTTATTTGATCTTCAGTGGATCTGTACTTTCTGAATCCTGCTTGGTGTGGTGTTAAGAGTTTGTTTTCTTCCAGATGCCATTGATAATGCGTTCCATTAATTTTCCGACACAGCTAAGTAGACTGATAGGTCGATAGCCATTTGGTTCTTCCAGGTCTTTTCCTTTCTTTGGGACTGGTATAGTATAGCTTACTTCCATGCCTGTGGGACTATTCCTCTCTTCCAGCTGTTATTTAGAACTACTAGTAGTTTCTTCTTTGCCTTGGTGCCTAGTCCTATTAGCATTATTTCATTTGTGATTCCATCCTTTCCTGGTGATTTCTTCTTTTTTAGGGTGTTCATTGCCTGTTCCATTTCTTCCATTGTTAGATTTGCCATCATGTATTCTGCTGCTGTCTCTGTATTTCTATGATGTATCTGTTTGTCTTGTATTGCTTTCTTCTGTTCGGTTGTAATATCAATGTGGTTTGCATTTGCATAGTGTTCCATTAGTGCATTTGCAGCCTTTTTTTCCCGTAAGCAAGGCATTTCCTTGTTTAATTGTTATTTGTTTGTTTCTAGGTCCTTCATTGTTCATGGCTTTCACTAGTTTCCATAGTTTGTTTCCATCCCTATCAAAATTAAGGTTTTCTGTTTCCCCCCCCCCCCCCAACAATCTCTTGTTGTTTGATTTACTGTTCTTTTATATTTTGCTGAGATGGCTTTGAGAGAGGTGTTCGCTTCAATTGTTTGTTCTCTCTCTGCTGTCTTCATGGCATCTTCAACTTTGTCCTCCAAACTTTGTAGTTCTTCAGTCCAGTATGGTTTGTAATTTTTCCTCATTCCTCTTGGAATGGACTCAGTGGCTGCCTGTATTATCGCTCTGTTTAGACTTTCCACCATTTGCTTTATGTTGCCATATCGTGTATTTATGTTTTCACAATATTTGTCTGTTAGTATGGCAAATCTGTCCCAATCTGCTCGTTTGTAATTCCAGTGGGGCAAGGGCTTTTTCTCCTGTAGAACATACTCCATATTCATTACAAGCTTGATTGGTCTGTGGTCACTACCTGCTAATTGGTCCAGCACATGGCGATCGATTTTGTGGAGGATGTCTCCTGTGCAGAAAGCTAAGTCTGGAGTAGAAGTAGTAAGCCATCTTCTGGAGTAGAAGCTCGGTGTGTCATCCGCTTTGTTGAGTAGATGGAGATTTGAGTCTATTTCCCAGTCCTCCACTTCATCTCCTCTTTTGTCAGTATCTGGGTATCCCCATCTTTCTGAACGGCTATTAAAGTCTCCGACAATAATGCAGTTTGTGTCAGTAATTTTCATGTTTGAGAGTGTAAGGTCCTTATCTGCTGGGCTATACAGATTGTAGATTCTTATTTTCACGTCCTTTAACATTATATCAACACCTATAATTTCCGTTTGGTTGTCAGAGATCACAGATACTTCGCTGCAAGGTATTGTATTTCGTGTAAGTATTAGAACTCCTCCTTTGTGTCCTTCGCGGTCGAAACGTGTGGCCTGATATCCTCTGACTGAGAATTTGTGATTGGCGTTGAGGTGTGTCTCTTGAATGCATGCCACATCTATTCTATCTTTACCGAGACGCTGTGTTAGGGAGTCTTTCTTCTTGTAAACTCCTTCGGCATTCCACTGTAGTATGTTGAGTGTCCATGGTATTTGGTCAATAGCTCTTAACCTACTCCTCTGTGCCTTGACTCCACAGCACAGGGGAAGGTGACCAGCAGTAGTCATGGGTGGACCCCCTCGAGGCAGGGGGCCCGGCACTATCACCGCCTGATGGGACTTTGCGGGATTAGCACCATAACGATTAATTTTGATTTGTGACATCATGAATTAAGTTACGTTGCACTGCTTTGTCAAGCCTGTGGCTCAGTACATCCGATTTCGACAAGCATTTATTCGGGATGCTTTCCCTAGCCTTTGACTGTCCCCAGTCTACCTACAAGGCAGCAGGTTTTACGTTGCACTGCTTTGTCAAGCCTGTGACTCAGTACATCCGATTTCGACAAGCATGTATTCGGGGTGCTTTCCCTAGCCTTTGACTGTCACCAGTCTACCTACAAGGCAGCAGGTTTGTGTGTCTCTTCGTCTGGTCCCTCTCCCTTGACCTGTCCGACATGGGTGACCCTACCAGTAGCTGTGCTACCTTCGGCATAACTCTTGGGGTCATTGGGACAAAAAGACAGTTCAATTCATACAAGAGACAGCATTGCAGTTATAGACATATTTCAAGCGAACGAAAGAAGAAGAAGAAGAACTGAAAATGAAACGCAATTACAGGAAATGTAAGATATAATTGCAATAGAAAGTCAAAGCAAAAGGTTTAGCGTGATTAACGGAAAACTAGAAGTAATAATTGTTGCAAGACAATTGTATACCCAAATGCAACATCAAAGTGAATGGAACCAATCGGAACCAGTGAATGTATATAAGTATTTTTTTTTTTTTTTGCATATCCTTTACAGGACATCGCTGTCAACACCAGCATCTTTCAGCTATATGTTGATTTCCTGGCAAGATTACGCGCAGTAGTTTGCCATTGCTTTCTGAGCGGCCGGCTCACATACCCCGTAAGTTATATTTGGGTACTTAAATAACAGCAAATGGAAGACGCATTAATTCATTTTGTGCCATGCTATAAGCGTGGGGGGTCATGTTCTGCCATCTCACTCGATCACCAGATCAGCTCAGTGTTTCTGTCTCGACCATGCCACGTGGCCAAGCCATTCAGGTATTATTTACTTCTAGGTCTTCCCCTTGGTCTGTTCCCTTCGATTTTGCCAGTTGTTGCCAAGTTCTTCAATTCATTTCTTCTCATAATATGCCGAAATTTTTTTTACTGTCTGCACCTAATGTCTCTAATCAGTTTACGATCTTCATTTGTTTCTTGAAGGACTTGTTCATTGGTTTTTCTACCTGTCAATAGTATTCTTTGCATTTTCACAAGAAACCACATTTCCACAGCCATCAGATGTTCTTCAGCTTGTCTGTTCATTGTCCACGCCTCACATCCATATAAAAATACAGGTAGCACTTCAACACTCTTTTTCTCGTTTCAGTTGATATCTTTTTATTGGTCAGTATGTTTTTCATCTTGCAAAATGCTACCTTCACCATGGCAATTCTGGTTCTAATCTCTTCAAGGCATCTCCCATCAGATGTTATGACTGTTCCAAGATAGTTGCACCGATTCACTTGTTTAAGAATATACCCATTTACTTGTATATTACATTATGGTATTTCTTCCTTCCTAGTGACGACCATAATCTGTGTCTTCTTACAATTCAATTCTAACCCCAGTTGTTCATTGTGTGCAACAACGGCATCTACTAATTGTTGCAGATCCTGTGCATTGTCTGCAATCAATGGTATATCATCTGCATATCTAATGTTATTGATGTTTCGTCCCCCAATGCTGATTCCATTTATATTTTCTACATTTCTGAAAATATTTTCACTGTATAGGGAAAAAAGATCTGGAGACATTACACATCCCTGCCTAACATCTCTCTTAATAGGCTGATATTGTCCCACTTCATTATCAATCCTTATGGCAGCTTTTTGTTTCCAATATATGGTTTTTATAAGTCTTATAAGTCTTTCCCATCAATTTGTAGATCTGCAAGCATATCCACCAAGATATCGTGAACAGAATGGTTTATTAGTACGAATATTTTTTTTCTTTCTGGCTTCGAGTCAAAGGAGTTACGGGCGCAGTTCCCGCATACACGCTTTCGAAACGCAGCTGCAGACGATTTGGCAGCAAACCGCATTCCGTTGATGGTTTACGAAATGGTATGAATAAAATTGGGTGTAACTGCGGTAAAGCTGTGAAAATGTAAACAATATAAAATGACACATAGTAGTGCAGCTTTACATAACAGATTTACGACACATAATTTAAAATTGTTTCTATTCTTTTATTACAAGGGAAATAATGTCATCTAGGTTGAAGTCAATCTTTAGCAATCAAGGGGAACAATTATAGATTTCACTATACTTGTACTGATAGCTATTTTGCAAGAGAAGTATATTTTTATTTCTGTAACAATTTTACTCATAATTTGGAGGGTATCAATTGAATGTTACCATTATAAATGCTTTACACAATTTGGATTATTATTTAAAATTTCAGAACTAAATTTTTGTGTAATATATATTGTTTAGTAAATCATTTATTTCTTTATCTGCTAGGCCGCGTCTGTCTAAACAGAAGATTGGTATACACAGGTTTCTCTTCACAACGTTTGACACAACCCCCAATAAGGCGCTTAGAAAATCCATTTTTCCCTGTTCTTTGACATGGGTCAATTATATGTAGTACAATCTGCATTTTTTATGATTTGGTCAGTCGTGATGGTCTATTCAAAGCGCTAAAGAAGATTGGCTGTCCACCAACTCTTCTGTCCATTGTGGAATCGTTCCACACAGGCATGTAGGGTATAATCAAGTTTGATGGCTCAACTTCAGAAGAGTTTGAAATCAAGAGTGGAGTTAAGCAAGGCTGTGTACCATCCCCCACCCATTTGGGATATACTTTTCACTTCTACTGAAATATGCCTTTCGTGATCAGGATGACGGTATATACATTCACTCACGCTCAGATGGTGGCCTCTATAATGCTCAGAAATTGAATTAGGAGGGTACTAATCAGAGAGTTGCTTTTTGCGGATGATGCTGCGATTACGACCCACTCTGAGGAAGAATTACAACATCTACTATCTGCATTCTCTAATGCTTGTTCTGAATTTGGTTTAACAATTAACAAAAAGAAGACACAGATTATGTCACAAGGTGCACATGGTGTACCATCAATCTTTATTTACGACGCCGAACTGGAGATAGTAGACCATTTTACATATCTAGGATCAGAGGTAAATAGCAAATTATCCCTCGATCAGGAAATCAACTTCAGGATTGGCAAGGCAGCAACAACAGTGAACATGTTAGCAAAAAGAGTCTGGGAGAACAGGAAGCTTACTGCCAAAACAAAAGTCCTCGTCTACCAAGCCTGTGTCCTTAGTACTCTTCTTTATGGCAGTGAAACCTGGACAACTTACTCACGCCAAGAGAAACGTTTAAACAGCTTTCATATGCAGTGTCTGCGAAGAATACTTGGTATTAAGTGGCAAGACAAAATCACAAATACTGAAGTATTGGAAAGATCAGGTTGTGTGACGATGTATTCCATGCTCAGTCTTCGTAGACTTAGATGGATAGGACATGTTAGGAGGATGCATGTTGGTAGAATACCAAAGGACATCTTTTTTGGTGAATTACAGACGGGTAGGAGATCTCAGGGTCGGCCTCTACTACGATACAAAGATGTGTGTAAGCGGGACATGATTGATACAGGCATAGATAATGCACATTGGGAGCAAGTCGCCGCTGAACGTGTTGCATGGAGGGCAAACATCAGAAATGGAATAAAGACAAAGGAGAAAATGATTGCAGATAAAGCACACACAGAGCGTGACAGACGTAAGATGGTGCACAATGGTGGAAATGACCATGTTTTCACATGCACCTACTGTGGGCAAACATTTGCAGCAAGAATTGGCCTTACCAGCCACACTCGCCACAATGTACCAAACTATCGTCTTTCAAGACGAAAAGCTGCCAAATAATCTGAATTTTGTACGCAAAAGACATTGCTCTACAAGCCATCGAACCTTTCTTTACACCACTGGTTGTAAAGCCAAAAACACAGAGAGAACATCTGACTGCTACGGTTAAAGCCGTTATTCCAAAACATTTGACATGTTTTCGAGACACACACAAAAAAAACAGGATGTAGAGCAATAATGTCAATTTGTCCATGTTGTCTCTCCTGCCCACCATGGTAGGAAACCCTTGGTGCTGCTTGTGGAATAACGGCTTTAACCGTGGCAGCCAGATGTTATCTGTGTGTTTTTGGCTTTACAACCAGTGGAGTAAAGACAGGTTCGATGGCTTCAAGAGCAATGTATATTGCGTACAAATAGCAGATTGGACTCCATATAATTGCTTCACTTCAGTCAGTATGGCAAGGTGGCTTCTCAACGGTGGCAGTCATCAGCAACGCCTTACTGGGGGATGTTTGGAGCTTTATTGCACACAGATGTGTGTGCTCTTGTATGGGAAAAATATTACACAACCCTGTTTCACTCCCGTTTCCACAGAGAACCAGTCAGAGTTGCCTGATTCTGTTCTCACGCAGCAACGTTGGTATATTTGGTCGGAAAACCATAGATGTTAAGTAGATTCCAAAGTGAAGGACGGTGGATAATGTCGAAGGCTTTATGAAAGTCTACAAAGTTGGTGATTAATTTCGACTGGAATTCTACAGAGTCATCAATGATTATTCTAAGAGTGAAAATTTGGTCTATACATGACCGATTTGGTCTGAAGCCAGCTTGTTTTTCTCTGAGCCTTTCAACTATATACTTTTTCAATCTCTCAAGTAACATGCTACAAAAAAGTTATCCTGGTACTGACAGTAGGATGATACCACGCCAGTTATTACAATCATACATATCACCCTTTTTTGTTTTGGCAGTTTAAAAATTACGTCATCCTTCCACTGTTGTGGTGGGGATTCGTTTTGTCAGATTTCATTAATCAGCTGTAACAAAAGTTGTAAGGTATTCTCATCTGCTGCTTTGAGCATTTCACCTGAGATGTCGTCTTCACCAACAGCTTTGTTGTTCTTCAATTTTTTTATGGCTACTTTAATCTCTTCCATGGTGAATGACTCAGAGGAGGCATCTAGCTGTGGCATGGTGATTTCTCCATCCAGGTTGGGAACACTGTCAGGCTGCGGTCTATTTAATATTTCTTTGAAATGCTCTGCCCATCGTTGCTTTTGGTGGTCCTCGGATAACAGTAGTTTACCTTGTTTGTCTTTGATGGGTTTGTTTGGTGTAGGTGTGTGATTGAGTTAACATTTTTAATAAAGAGCACTAAATAATAATAATAATAATAATAATAATAATAATAATAATAATAATAATAATAATAATAATAATAATAATAAATGATAATAAAAAAGTTAGTCAGAAACATCCATTTATTCTTCCTACATATGTTGGTGATAATATAAAAATATTGAAACTAAAAAAAAAAAAAAAATCGACATGTTTTCTGCCTTTAGACTGGAACAGTAGAAAGTAATGAAACTTCTGAATGTGCAGAAGAAACTGCTTTGTCTTGCACGGTTTTGCCATCTCCCTTTGAGGAAAATGCAACACAATCGACCCTAAAAAGCAACAAAAATTTTTGGAAAGCACAAAAACAAAAAGTACCAACTGTTTTTATTACAAATGCAACAAGGTAGCACATTGTAATTTATTATTATCACTTCATATTACAATGAAATAGCATGAGCCGCATTTCTGAAAATGAAGACTATCTTATGCAATACGTCGCTATCAATGAATGTAAGAAAGAGAGTGCTGAAATGCTATATAGAACCAGTTTTGCTGTATGGCAGCGAATCTTGGAATGTAAATGAACAAATTAGGAAGAACTTATAAGCAACAGAGATGTTGTTTTTAAGACGAATGTTGCGAATTTCTTGGACTGCCAGAGTAACTAACAACGATTGTCTGAAAGAGGCTAATGAAACTAGAACACTATATACAATAATAAGAAAGAGACAAACAGCTTTCTTTGGTCATGTGATGAGAAGAGAGGCATTGGAGAACATCGTGACAACTGGAAAGATCGAGGGGAAGAGAGGCAGACCAAGAGAAATGATGCTGGACAGATTGAGACAGTGGCATGGAGGAATATCATCAGCAGAGTTGATCCAGAACACCAAAGACCGAAATCTGTGGAGAGCCATGAACGCCTACGTCAGCTGGCACGGAACTTGATGATGATGATGATGATGATGATGATGATTACAATGAAGTTTATTCCAGATCCGCCAAATCCCAATCAGAACTACTCTCGAGCCAAAAAATCACTAAATTGCAATAATATTTTTTGGGAAATCACTAAAACAAGCACTGGCGGTATTTATTCAAAATGTTATAAAGTAGCACATTATAATTTATTATTATCACTGAATATTAGAATGAAGTTTATTCCAGATCTGCCAAATCTCAGTCAGACAACTCCTCTTCAGTTTCTGTAGCTATTTCCTGCTGTGTTTCCTCTTGCAATGATAATGATGATGCTTGAAAGAAACGTGTATATGATTCCTGTGATCCAATTTTTCGTAGAATATCCTTAGGTAGTTTTTAATCAAGGCGGCATTTGCCATATCTTTTCATTCCATATCTAATAGTCAAAACAGCTGTCAAACTCTTTATGCTCAGTCTATTCCGCAATTTTGATTTTATAAATCCCATCTGACTGAAAATACATTCCACGTCCGCATTAGAATGAGGTAAAATGAGCACAGTTAAAGCTAAATCTGTAAGATCTTGGAGAGGATTTTCACCGGTGGCATCCCTGTATGAGGCTATTTCTGCCCACAGTCCAAGTATGTCAGAGGTCTGTGCCACTGCATATGATGAAGTTTTCTACCACTGGGAATCGATACGGGTGAGAGTAGCTGCATCTTCTACAAATATTTTAGCAAGATCCAATATACAGGGCGTCATTGGCTGTAGGCATTCACTTCCACTAAGACATGACATGGACTGCAACACTCGAACGTTATCCGCCAAACGTAAACGCAGCTGTGTCAACAGCTCTATTAAAACATGGATGCACCTTCCACGAATTCCTTTCTCATCAGGAAACTTGTAGCCTGCTATTTCTTTCTCAAACTCATAACCTAGATTGGGATTAGGATCTAAATAATCTTGAAAAGCATCACTTTCTGCTATTTTTTTCCCCAGGAATAACAATCTTTGAACTGATAGAATCAGTAAGTTGGACAAGATCGCTGAGTAGTTTTGTTGGATCCTGTATATCTGCTTCGAATTTCTTATTCACACTTTGAACTTCTCCGAGAATATGCTTGAGAAATATGAGATATACATAGTTTTTCATGTCGCTAAACATAGAATGTAGAAGGTCTGCTGTATAACAGCGCTCGTTGAGTCTTGCTATATCAAAATGAGTTCTGAGTTCGACCCACTGCTGCAATATTCTGACAATGGCAGATTGAATGGACATCCATCGTGTCTGGCTTAATTGAGCAACCTTCAGCGGATGTTGTCTATCATTTAATAAAGAAGAAAGCTCCCTGTACTTTGCTTGACGAAGACTTGAGTGAGAAAACCAGTTATATGTTTCTCTAATCATGAACTCTATGTTCCTGAGCAGACAAGCAGCTGCAGCTTGTGACACTGCCAGCTGAAGGGAATGACATACACACCTAACTAGTACCAGATGAGGAACTACGGATTTTAATTTAGTATATACTCCATTGTTTACACCTGTCATGACAGATTCATTGTCAGTGGCGAGTGCAACTAGTCTTTGCAACTCAAATCCATTCTTGTTTAAACAATCTTTTAACGCATTGCATATTGCCTGCGCGTTGCAGTCACTCACTTCAACTAAATCGTATTAAAGGGAGTTAAATTACTTGAATATTGCACGGTAATGTACTAAGGCGGGTCTCTGGCTGAGGGGTTACACCACTTTCTCCGTAATCCCGTTTATCCACGCAGGGTCTCGCAGCGAAGCGAGATCTGGAAGCGGTTCGACCCGCGCTCGTGACATGCGGGATAATGAGCCAGCCGCCCAGAAAGCAATGGCAAACTACTGAGCGTAATCTTGCCAAGAAATCAACATACAGATGAAAGATGCTGATGTTGACAGCGATGTCCTGTAAAGGATGCAAAACATTTTTTTTAATGTACTAAGACTGTTTTACTCCCTCTCTTCAGTTCAAATTCAACTTTTTAGTGTCCCCAAAATGATTTATTTAAGTAGTTTTTACCCACCCAAAAAAGCACTAAAAATCACCCCAAAAAATTATTGTCACGGTCAATGTAGGCATAGACAGCACACAGCATGGAGAAAACAATCAAAGAAAATACTAACGCATATTTGACAGCTACGTCAAGCATGGCTAAGGAGATCATGGCCTCCTCAAGACGTACTCGAATGGGTAGTAGAACAAGAAGCCAAAAACGCGATCGTCATATCAGGATACGAACATGCAACAAAATTGCAAAGGGCAGTCTCCGTGCTGCATGGGTAGACAGCATTTGGAAGTCACGCGTGACATGATTCACCAGGATGTATGCACCGGGCCACGCGGTGTAAAGGGCCATGGCCAGTTGGCAAGCAACGTACGATATAACCAATACAAGCGGCAACGTGCACTGACATGTCCGATTTTGTCAATGTAGTCCGGACCCAACTGGCTGATACCGACGCGTCTCTGATCTAGTTTGATTACATGAAGTGAAAGTGAAGCCTGGCCAAGCATGTCGATGTTGTCTTCAAGGGCTGGCGAGAAAGGAGATTTGCAACCAGCTCGTCTTAGTAGCAATGACTGGCTGACTGTTTGGCACCTTGCCGTCTTGACAGACGATAGTTTGTAAATTGGAGTTATATCTCTCCATAACACAAAGCCTGGGCTGAGGGCTGAGTTTAGAGACCATGTGGTGCCCTTGCAGCATGATCCCCCTCTCAGCATATCTGGTTTACTCCAGAGGAAAGGTGACAACAATACATCTGGAACAATACTAGCTGCTGAAGCAGCCGGATCAGCATAGCAACACTCTAACTGTCCGCATGTCGGACCTTCCATCCTAGACCAATCGCCGACTAAGGCTTAGGGCCTGGTCTGCCCTGCCATGACATTTAGTCTCTAGATTGCATATCCTCACACTAGGGTAAGGCTTGCACCCTCCCAATTGCAATCCTCCATCCAAAGCCGTTGGTACAATGTGGGGTGTCGGATTTGGTGATCGCCGCCCAAAATTCGGTGCTAACAGAAAGCAGTAGTACCATCAAGTCACATATCTTACTCTATCGAAAGCCTGTGTGTAGTCAATGAAGCAACCATGTAGGTCTTTGTTTATTTCTATCGAACACTTCATAGATGTTTTCGCAAAACGCGTTCCGACATCATCTGTATTAAATTTGGAAACATTTGTTGATTTTTAATTATGGTGTGAACGTCGGTTTAGAAAGCAATGGCAAACCACTGACCCCAAACTTGCCTTGCAAATCACAAATGGCGGAAAATGATGGGGCTGATTACAACATCCTCTGAAGGACATGCAACAACATTCTTTGAGAGGTTGAATCGGTCAGCTCTACTAGAATACGATCACAAGTGATGAAATGGACGTTGCTGCCAAATGTCCGCCAGCACTCAATCAACACTCGCATCGGCGTGTATTTGTTGTTTATGTGATGATGAAGACTGTAACAGTACCAACTGTTGTCCCATATCTGTTTCCGGGCCACTAACTTGTTGGTTAGTGGTATAGGTTTGATCCCCATCGGGGCGGATGCGGATTTATAAATATTGAAATTGGGCTGGCAGGTCAACCCAGCCTAAAATTGGTACTAAAATGTTCTTTGGAAGTGAAAACGGCAGGAGTGGACTGACAAGATCACCATATGCCCTTCACTGACTGACAAGATCACCATATGCCCCTCACTGACTGACAAGATCACCATATGCCCCTCACTGACTGACAAGATCACCATATGCCCTTCACTGACTGACAAAATCACCATATGCCCCTCACTGACTGACAAGATCACCATATGCCCCTCACTGACTGACAAGATCACCATATGCCCCTCACTGACTGACAAGATCACCATATGCCCCTCACTGACTGACAAGATCACCATATGCCCCTCACTGACTGAAAAGATCACCATATGCACCTCACTGACTGACAAGATCACCATATGCCCTTCACTGACTGACAAGATCACCATATGCCCTTCACTGACTGACAAGATCACCATATGCCCCTCACTGACTAACAACAACACCATATGCCCCTCACTGACTGACAAGATCACCATATGCCCCTCACTGACTGACAAGATCACCATATGCCCTTCACTGACTGACAAGATCACCATATGCCCCTCACTGACTGACAAGATCACCATTTGCCCCTCACTGACTGACAAGATCACCATATGCCCCTCACTGACTGACAAGATCACCATATGCCCCTCACTGACTGACAAGATCACCATATGCCCTTCACTGACTGACAAGATCACCATATGCCCTTCACTGACTGACAAGATCACCATATGCCCTTCACTGACTGACAAGATCACCATATGCCCTTCACTGACTGACAAGATCACCATATGCCCTTCACTGACTGACAAGATCACCATATGCCCTTCACTGACTGACAAGATCACCATATGCCCTTCACTGACTGACAAGATCACCATATGCCCTTCACTGACTGACAAGATCACCATATGCCCTTCACTGACTGACAAGATCACCATATGCCCCCAACTGACTGACAAGATCACCATATGCCCCTCACTGACTGACAAGATCACCATATGCCCCTCACTGACTGACAAGATCACCATATGTGCCCCTCACTGACTGACAAGATCACCATATGCCCTTCACTGACTGACAAGATCACCATATGCCCCTCACTGACTGACAAGATCACCATATGCCCCTCACTGACTGACAAGATCACCATATGCCCTTCACTGACTGACAAAATCACCATATGCCCCTCACTGACTGACAAGATCACCATATGCCCCTCACTGACTGACAAGATCACAATATGCCCCTCACTGACTGACAAGATCACCATATGCCCCTTACTGACTGACAAGATCACCATATGCCCCTCACTGACTGACAAGATCACCATATGCCCCTGACTGACTGACAAGATCACCATATGCCCTTCACTGACTGACAAGATCACCATATGCCCCTCACTGACTGACAAGATCACCATATGCCCCTCACTGACTGACAAGATCACCATATGCCCTTCACTGACTGACAAGATCACCATATTCCCTTCACTGACTGACAAGATCACCATATGCGCCTCACTGACTGACAAGATCACCATATGCCCCTCGCTGACTGACAAGATAACCATATGCCCCTCACTGACTGACAAGATCACCATATGCCCTTCACTGACTGACAAGATCACCATATGCCCCTCACTGACTGACAAGATCACCATATGCCCTTCACTGACTGACAACATCACCATATGCCACTCACTGACTAACAAGATCACCATATGCCCCTCACTGACTGACACGATCACCATATGCCCCTCACCCGTGCGCCTTAAGGCTTATAAATAAATTAACATACACTCTGAGCATATACGCCGTATTATAGATAGACAGGCTTAATGGCAGAGAAACGTATACATCTGAAAGAAAGATACATCATGATGTACATACAAGCAGGCAGACAGACAGACAGACACACGGTAATTTGGGGCATTCCGGTAGACAGACAGACAGACAGACAGACAGACAGACAGACAGACAGACGGGCTGACGGACGGACGGACGGACGGACGGACGGGCGGGCGGGCGGGCGGGCGGACGGGCGGCTGGATGGATGAATGGATGGATGGGTCGATCGATCGATTGATCGATCGATAGACAGACAGACAGACAGACAGACAGATAGATAGATAGATAGATAGATAGATAGATAGATAGATAGATAGATAGATAGATAGATAGATAGATAGATAGATAGATAGATAGATAGATAGATAGATAGATAGATAGATAGACATCAAATCAAATCAAATCAACTTTATTTAAAATGGGTCACACAAAACAAAGGAGCACGCAGGCCCGTCTTACATTCGGCCCTTCCAATCACTCATCTTTCGTTCATCAAGAGCATTACACATTCACATAGGAAGAAGAAAAAAAAAACAATGTGAAATGAATGTTGTAAACATCAACAAGGCAAATTACCATGTTGTGAGGCGCATATGCCACCTACCCACACATCACCCCACCCACACACACCCCACCTACCAACACACACACACCCAGGGTCACATACACACACCACCAACTGACCCATCCTCCTCATGCACATCCCCCACCCACACACACCCAGGGAGACATACATACCCCACCAACCGACCCATCCACCTCCTGCACATCCCCACCCACACACACTGCCCTCACCTGTTACCCCAACCCAAACACACTCCCCGCCCACACAAACACCCCCCACCAACCCACACATCCCAAGCCCACCCACATACACATCCTAATCCACACACCCATACCCCCACAAATCCTCTCCCCACCCAAACCTCCAACCACCCATCCCCCAACAACACCTCTATCGACCACATATCCCCCACTCACGCACACACATCCCCCACCAACCCACACATCGCACACCCACTCACACATCCCCAAACCATACACACACATCCCCACCAACTGACATCTCCCTACCCACACACACACATCTTCCTAACCACCTATACATCCCCAATCCACTCACACACACCACACAACCCATACATACATCATTCACCCATCCACACATGCCCTAAGCCACATCCCCCAACACAAACATCCATTACCCGCACATCATACATCCCCTACCACACAATATTCCCAACCCACCCACCACACACACATATCCCTCACCCACACATCCCACACCCACATATCCCTCACCCACACATCCCACACCCACATACCACCACATATCCCCCATTTGATCTTGGACACACTACACAATATCCCCCACCCATATACCACATAATGTCCCCACCCACACCCACACAGATACCCTCACCCATCCACCCGCACACACCCCCACCCACACACCACACAAATCCCCCACCCACACACATCCCCCACCATACACCCACACATATCCCCAACCAACACACCACACACCTCTCCCCACCGACACACACTCCCCACCCATCGACCAACACACACTCACTCACATATCCTCCACTACGCACTCACACACCACCAACCAAACATCTCTCGATCACACATACCCCCACACACACACATCCTCCATCCACTCACGCATCCCGCCCCGACACATACAGATCCCTCACGCACCTACACATCCCTAAGCCACTCACACATCCCCTACCCACACACTCCACCACCCACACATGCTTCCCCCAACCATCACACATTCCCTACTCACCCACATACATACCCCACCCACACACACACACATCCCCGCACCCATCAAACAATCCCCCTCCCACACACCACACACTGTTCCCCCACCCACACACATATCCTCACCACCCACCACAAACATACCCACACCCACACATCATGCACACATCCCCAACCAACACACCACACACATATCCCAAACCCACAAACCATACACTTCTCACCACCCGCCCTTACATCCCCAATCCATCCACACACATCCGTTACCCACACAACCCAGCAACCTACACATACTTCCGCCAAACCACCCACACATCTCCACCCACCCAATAATCTCCACTAACCCACACATATCCCCCACCCACACACACATCCCCAGCATCCGTCCCATACACACATCCTCCACCCATACACACATCCCCCACACTCATTCCCACACCTCTACTTTCACCCCTAGACATCCATCCACACATCCCACCAACACCCACAAATCTCACTACCCACCAACACCCCAACCCATCCATACGCATACCCCCACCCAAACACCCACACTTCCCCCACACACACATATCCCCACACTCACACACATCCTCCACACACAGACTCACACATCCTCAATATAGACAGACAGACAGACAGACAGACAGACAGACAGACAGACAGACAGGCAGACAGACAGACAGGCAGGCAGGCAGGCAGGCATGCAGATAGATAGATAGATAGATAGATAGATAGATAGATAGATAGATAGATAGATAGATAGATAGATAGATAGATAGATATATAGATAGATAGATAGATAGATAGATAGATAGATAGATAGATAGATAGATAGATAGATAGATAGATAGATAGATAGAACAAACTTTATTTTCAAAGGGTTAAGAATTGGGCACGCAGGCCCGTCTAACATTCTGCCCTTCCATCACTCTCTTTCATACATTATTTCATTCACACATCATTCAAGGCTAACAAAGAACAGCAACAATATAAAAGATATGCATTATAAAGGCATGGGCAAAATGCGAAAATCAAAACTACACGACACAGTAATATTAGATAATGGTCTGACACTTGTTATTAGCCATGTGGAATATACTGGCCTACAAAAAGGGGATTGGCTGTTATACTAGGGTTTTGTTATTATTATTATTATTATCTCTATTATTAAGGGGGAAGGTAATCCGTATTGAGATAGTGTTCGAATAATTTGCGATTATATGAATAGGGATTGGTGATGTCTTTGATTTCTTGTGGAAGATTGTTCCACAGCTGAGCTGCAGAGTACGTTAAGCTTGTTTTGTATAAGTCAATCCTAGGCTTCGGAATGTGTAGTATATTTAAACGTTTACTGTGTCTAGCATTATATTTAAACAATGGCCGAAGGTAATTTGGGGCATTCCGATGCAGGATTTTGTGAATTAGTTTAGCTTTATTGAAAAGCAGGCGTTTGCGGAATGGTAGTAACTGAAGGCGTTTATACAGGCTAGGATTGTCAGATAAATGTTTGCTATAAATTAGACTCATAGCCCGTTTCTGGAGTGAGTAAAGTCGCTTGGTGTTTAAATTAGAACAACCATCCAAGATTGTAGAGCAGTAGTCAAAGTGTGTCTGTATATGAGAAGTATAGAATAGTTTCCTTGTGTCCTCATCAAGGATGTTTTTAATTTTGGCGAGTTGGTAGACTTTTTTCGCTGGTTGTTTAATGAGCGCTTGAACGTGGGAATTAAAGGTTAGGTTTCTATCAATGATTAGGCCTAATGTTTTGTGCTCAATTACGCTTTCTACTGGCATGTTATCGATGTGAAGTTGAAGTGATGTGTGTGAGCTTAGAGTTTGAAGTCTTTGTCTGGTTATTAATAACATTGCTTTTGTTTTAGTGATGTTAATTTGCATACGGTTTGAATAGCTCCACCTAACTACATTATTTAATTCTTGTTGTAAAGACGACTCCAGTAAAATACAGTTTTCAGCGTTTGTGTACACCATACAGTTATCTGCAAATAGATCGCAAGACGACGAAAGATGCAAAGGTAGATCGTTAATATATATATATATATATATATATATATATATATATATATATATATATATATATATATATATGGCAAATAATAGAGGGCCAAGAATAGAGCCTTGCGGTACTCCAATATTGAAGGTAGTGGTTTGAGACAGAGATTTATTATGTGATACTTCTTGCTTTCTGTTTGATAGAAAAGATGATATTAGAGTGACTACATTAGGGCCAATTTTCATTGTCTCGAGTTTTTTAATTAAAATAACTAGATAAACATAGATAGATAGATAGATAGATAGATAGATAGATAGATAGATAGATAGATAGATAGATAGATAGATAGATAGATAGGTAGGTAGGAGGCAGGCAGGCAGGCAGGCAGGCAGGCAGGCAGGCAGGTAGGTAGATAGATAGATAGATAGATAGATAGATAGATAGATAGATAGATAGAAAGATAGATAGATAGATAGATAGATAGATAGATAGATAGATAGATAGATAGATAGATAGATAGATAGATAGATAGATAGATAGATAGATAGAGAGAGAGAGATAGAGAGATAGATAGACAGGAACGAAGAACGGACTTTATTTTCAAAGGGTAACAGATTGGGCACGCAGGCACGTCTTACATTAGGCAATTCCAATCACTAATCTTTCGTTCTTTAACAGTGGGGGAAAAAACATTCAACTAGGAAAAAGACATTGTCAAATGAATGTTGTAGACATAAACAATGCATATTCCATGTTATGAGACACAACCTCCACCCACCCACACATCCCCCATCCTCCTACACATCCACCACCCAACCAGACACAACCTCCATGCACATATACATGCCTCCACCCATCCACCGATCCCCCACACAAACGTCCCACACCCACACATATCCCCCACCTACACACATCACCCCACCCACCACACATTCCCCCCACACACGTCCCCCACCCACAACCACACCCAGGCACACATACATGCACCCACTTACCCATCCCCCACCCACGCACATCCACTCACCTACATAAATCGCCCCACCCACACACACATCCTCCACCCATCCCATAACCCACCAACACTAGAACACAATGTAGACAGACAGACAGACAGACAGACAGATAGATAGACAGACAGACAGACAGACAGACAGACACACAGACAGTTAGCTCACTGTCAATCTCAGCCTGTCTGTCCATCTAGCTATCTGGGTAGGTAGATTGAGTACAAAGGTAAGTTAGGCTACTTATGTAGGTAGGCAGTTACGTAGGTAGATAATTAGATCGGTAGGTAGGTTGGGTGGAAAAGTAGGTAGGTCTGAACTAAAATTTCCGAAGCGTGCAAACGTGATTAATATTAGATAGTGTCACAATGACCAAGCCAAGATCTAATTACGAACATTTCCCCTTTCCATTTCCAGAATTTTCCTTTCAAAGAAATCTAAGCGTGAACGCTGTAGAAAGGCAAGGTAGTTAAAAATGTAAAAGTGATCAAATCAAGTGTACTCTTCGCCCGACAACATTCACATAAGAAATGTGAAGACAAAGTGGTATGTATGAGGTAATACATTCTGACAAGCAGAAGGCGCTATTTGATTACAAGGAAAAAGCTCACTGGATTGAATAGACATTGTCTAAAAACCGCCTCGATTTGTTCTAATTCCTAATCAATACTGGAGAGCGTTATCTTGGAGTCTTTCTTCTTCATTGATGTGAATTGTTTATTTTCTCTGCTGCCAAGAGCAGCCACCGTTCATTCGTCGGCCATCTTGGAAGATTGTCATCAGAGTTATCATTTGGCAGTTGGTACCAAGGCGGCCGCAGTAATTTAGTGGCTATCACACTTGCCCCACGGCACGGTTGTCGTGTGTTCGAATCCTAACTGAAACGATTCTTATTTTCAAGTGATCTTTATTTCCAAGTCCACCAAGCCTAAAATGTGTACCAGAAAATACAGAGGAAAGTAAATGCAGTCGGGCGTGATATTGACCACTTCACTCATTATGGTCTATACAAGTATGGGCCTAGCACAATATCGCCAATACGCTTGAAGACGTGTCAAATCATCGTTGACTTTTTACTTGTATTCAACATCTCAGGGGATCGGCTGTAGACCAGTAGCTAATCTGCTTGCCTGCTGGTCTGCTGGCCTAGTGTTGCGATTCAGGTCGATTCGAGTTATTGCTTTACTGTTTAAGATCCAAGGATGGATAAATCGTCCTATTCGAATTTCCTGTAACTGACATAGGCTTATAAAGTATAATATAGTTAAAATATCAATACAGTAGTTTTTTGTCCGTTGCAACCCTCTTTAATTTAATATATAATACAACATACCTGCAACCATATTAACAACTTTTAAGTCATAACTGAGACGCACCTCTACTTCTCCTCTTTCCGCCATCGTTTGTGTTTCGTGAACACCTACTTCTTGTGTAGCTCTGAATATGTTAAATGATCATGACTCTACGTAAGCGACTGAAAAGGACATGTACGTTACCATTTCACTCAGTATACCCATGCGAATCGTGCGTTGGTGACTGTTGTTATCATGTGAAATCGTTGTTTTTGTTTATTTATCTGTTTGTTTATAAGCAACACTATTTCTTACACAATGCTTCATTTCCACTTAAAATAGGCACCCGTATTACAGACACATCAACACAATTTTTACAATGTCTACTGCGTGGCTTAAAATCATGCCTCTCCACAGATTTCAGTCATTTGTGTTGTGGATCAGTTCTATTGATGCTATCCCAGTATACCACCGTATTAGACCATCCAGCATCAGACCCTTGCCGCAGGGAAATGGACTACTATGGGTGTCACAATAAATTAACTAGTACTATTGATGTCCCAATAAATTAACTACTATGGGTGTCACAATAAATTAACTACTATTGATGTCCCAATAAATGGACTACTATGGGTGTCACAATAAATGAACTACTATTGGTGTCCCAATAAATGGACTACTATGGGTGTCACAATAAATGAACTACTATTGGTGTCCCAATAAATGGACTACTATGGGTGTCACAATAAATGAACTACTATTGGTGTCCCAATAAATGGACTACTATGGGTGTCACAATAAATGAACTACTATTGGTGTCCCAATAAATGGACTACTATGGGTGTCACAATAAATGAACTACTATTGGTGTCCCAATAAATGGACTACTATGGGTGTCACAATAAATGAACTACTATTGGTGTCCCAATAAATGGACTACTATGGGTGTCACAATAAATGAACTACTATTGGTGTCCCAATAAATGGACTACTATGGGTGTCACAATAAATGAACTACTATTGGTGTCCCAATAAATGGACTACTATGGGTGTCACAATAAATGAACTACTATTGGTGTCCCAATAAATGGACTACTATGGGTGTCACAATAAATTAACTACTATTGGTGTCCCAATAAATGGACTACTATGGGTGTCACAATAAATGAACTACTATTGGTGTCCCAATAAATGGACTACTATGGGTGTCACAATAAATTAACTACTATTGGTGTCCCAATAAATGGACTACTATGGGTGTCACAATAAATTAACTACTATTGGTGTCCCAATAAATGGACTACTATGGGTGTCACAATAAATTAACTACTATTGGTGTCCCAATAAATGGACTACTATGGGTGTCACAATAAATGAACTACTATTGGTGTCCCAATAAATGGACTACTATGGGTGTCACAATAAATGAACTACTATTGGTGTCCCAATAAATGGACTACTATGGGTGTCACAATAAATGAACTACTATTGGTGTCCCAATAAATGGACTACTATGGGTGTCACAATAAATTAACTACTATTGGTGTCCCAATAAATGGACTACTATGGGTGTCACAATAAATGAACTACTATTGGTGTCCCAATAAATGGACTACTATGGGTGTCACAATAAATTAACTACTATTGGTGTCCCAATAAATTAACTACTATGGGTGTCACAATAAATTAACTACTATTGGTGTCACAATAAATGAACTACTATTGGTATCACAATAAATGGAGCACTATAGGTGTCACAATAAATGGATCCTATGGGTGTCACAATAATTGGAGCACTATGGATGTCACAATAAATGGAGCACTATGGGTGTCACACTATCACTACTATTGATGTCCGAATAAATGAACTTCTATGGGTGTCACGATAAATGACGTACTGCGGATGTCACAATAAATGAACTACTATGCGTGTCACAATAAATGGACTACTATTGATGTCCCAATAAATGGACTACTATGGGTGTCACAATAAATGAACTACTATTGGTGTCCCAATAAATGAACTAATATGGGTGTCACAATAAATGAACTACTATTGGTGTCCCAATAAATGGACTACTATGGGTGTCACAATAAATGAACTACTATTGGTGTCCCAATAAATGGACTACTATGGGTGTCACAATAAATGAACTACTATTGGTGTCCCAATAAATGGACTACTATGGGTGTCACAATAAATTAACTACTATTGGTGTCCCAATAAATGGACTACTATGGGTGTCACAATAAATTAACTACTATTGGTGTCCCAATAAATGGACTACTATGGGTGTCACAATAAATTAACTACTATTGGTGTCCCAATAAATGGACTACTATGGGTGTCACAATAAATTAACTACTATTGGTGTCCCAATAAATGGACTACTATGGGTGTCACAATAAATGAACTACTATTGGTGTCCCAATAAATGGACTACTATGGGTGTCACAATAAATGAACTACTATTGGTGTCCCAATAAATGGACTACTATGGGTGTCACAATAAATGAACTACTATTGGTGTCCCAATAAATGGACTACTATGGGTGTCACAATAAATTAACTACTATTGGTGTCCCAATAAATGGACTACTATGGGTGTCACAATAAATTAACTACTATTGGTGTCCCAATAAATGGACTACTATGGGTGTCACAATAAATTAACTACTATTGGTGTCCCAATAAATGGACTACTATGGGTGTCACAATAAATTAACTACTATTGGTGTCCCAATAAATTAACTACTATGGGTGTCACAATAAATTAACTACTATTGGTGTCACAATAAATGAACTACTATTGGTGTCACAATAAATGGAGCACTATAGGTGTCACAATAAATTGATCCTATGGGTGTCACAATAATTGGAGCACTATGGATGTCACAATAAATGGAGCACTATGGGTGTCACACTATCACTACTATTGATGTCCGAATAAATGAACTTCTATGGGTGTCACGATAAATGACGTACTGCGGATGTCACAATAAATGAACTACTATGCGTGTCACAATAAATGGACTACTATTGATGTCCTAATAAATGAACTACTATGGATGTCACAATAATTGAACTACAATGGGTGTCACAATAAATGAACTTCTATGGATGTCACAATAAATGAATTACTACGGATGTCAAAATACATGAACTACTATATATGTCACAATAAATGAACTATTATGGTGGTCACAATATATGAACTACTAAAGTGTCACAATAAATGAGCTACTATGGATGTCACAATAAATGAACTACTATGGACGCCGCAATAGCAAGAGTAAAACTTTATGAGGCTGAAGTCATCTTTCAACTTATCGTCACCCTTCCGTTCTTACAATTAGAATACAAAATGATCGAGTCGTTTTAAATAAATGCACCTCTGGGAAAAAAAAAAATACATGTTTGTCTGTCCGTTTATCAATTTGTCTATTTTTATGTCTACACAATAACCTATCCATTAACCCTCCCATCAAACCAATAACAAATCTGTCTGTCTGAGTATCAGGCGGACTCTCGGTCGATAGGTAGATTGGTGTGTGGGTCGGTACGTTGGTGCGTCGGACTGTGAGTAGACCGTTGAATGCGTCTGTATGTCCTTAGGTCTGTGGGTCGGTCGGTTGGTCGCCTGATCAGCAGTGGATAATGGGTTGGAGAGCGGATGGATGAACTGGTGGGTGATAAGTAAAGTGGGTCGGTCGGTCCGTCGTTTGTCCGTTCGTTTATCTCTCTGTGTGCGCACAATTTTTGTACTCGCTGTCTCTGTCAGCGTATCGTTTATTTAGCCTAGCATCTTCCTACTTTAGCTGATCTCCGCGTAAGGTTGTCATTGTTTTCTGATGTATTCGTCCATAAATTCATTGTCTTCCTCGTTAGCGTAAACCTGCTGTAGATTTTATTTATATCGCCTGGGTAATGTCAGAGCCAAATAGTATATGAATTGTAAAGATTTTCATAATTAATGAAAAAGCTAAGCAATCGTTTTACTAACGGATTCAATTGAGTTTTTACGTTGCTTGGTAATTATTTTGAATCCTTCTATGTGAGACTTTCGCTAAAAACAAATAATCACATCTGATTTAATTCACTGTGGTCACTTGTATCAATGAATCTTACATGTATTCACATTAATTTTCTTACTTACAAAGTCAACACTTGTGATGTTATTTATAATTTTCGCTCGTATTCATATTTTCACTTTTATTCACACCAAGCTAGTTACCTTGGCCACTAAAGAGGCGTCCTGCAAATGCAATATCCAACATATCTTGTCAGTCGCCACAAATGTACATTCCAACATTCCTCTTTCCTTACCATCTAGTGATGCTGATATATGTCTACGTAAACTGCTGCCTATCCCCCACTTGTGCGTCTCAATGCTTTCCACAAGTAACATGTTCGTTATGATATTATTTAGTTGCATGGATTCATAGTAGTAAAGTTCTGAGAGCATAGTGGACCAAGAAGAAGAGAACTACTTACATTCAACAAGACGTGAACAAAGAAGAAAACTGACCACTAAACACATTCATATCTCGGAAACTGAAATACTTGACTTAGTTAGTTAGTTAGTTAGTTAGTTAGTTAATTAGTTAGTTAGTTAGTTAGTTAATTAGTTAGTTAGTTAGTTAATTAGTTAGTTAGTTAGTTAGTTAGTTAGTTAGTTAGTTAGTTAGTTAGTTAGTTAGTTAATTAGTTAGTTAGTCAGTCAGTCAGTCAGTCAGTTAGTTAGTTAGTTAGTTAGTTAGTAAGTTAGTTAGTTAGTTAGTTAGTTAGTTAGTTAGTTAGTTAGTTAGTTAGTTAGTTAGTTAGTTAGTTAGTTAGTTGCGGTTCCAACTCCATCGCAACGGGTCGTCACTATTATGCTCCGTTCCTGTACCAGTGAATATCACACAAAATATTCCTCACTGCTCAATATTAAACGTGGAACAGACAGGAGACGTGGCAAGCCAACAGCCCGCAGAGGTACACTGTATATAATGCTCCCGCCAGAATACAAACACAAAGTCCTCCACGAAAAATACAGTTCATCGTCGAAGGAATCGGCAGTCAGCAGAAAGACTTCATTGACCCGGGTTTTATCCCATATGGCTAGGTGTCTTTCCGCACAGCGACCCGCCGAAAGCGCCGCGCAAAGCGCGAACTCTGTAGCTCCAGCGACGACCTCCAGGAGTCTTCGAGAAAAATGCACTCGTGAACCGAAAAGGCAAACCAGTAAATTCAGCAACAGCCGGCCACCATCGTTCTAAACATGCAGCTCACGCTACAAACAACCGCGGACAGATGTAAAAGCAGTCCACACGACACTCACAGCTCACAGTGTCGCGCCACACAATCATTCAGTAGCAGGACGACGGAACTATGCACTACTAGTCCAACATGAGAAAAATGCGAATGCAAACCGTAGCCACAAGCGTAAAACGCAAGAGGCCTTAACGGTTTAAATGCCTATCCGCCATGTTGGGGACCGGAAATACTTTGCTTATATTTAACCTCACAATGGTGTTGACAGAACAGTCACGGAAGCATTGGTCCGGAAAGATTAGGCGGGGGTTTACCAGCACACAATTGGACACAGGACTTTCAAGACACTGTATACATCAACATGCATTGAGCAGGGGAATTGGCAACAGGCAATTAATCTTTTCGGCACGCCCTGATGAGAGTGACTTTCTGCAAATGACACTTTTCGTGACGAAGGTGTGGCTAAAATGTTTTTTACTTCTTCTATTTTTTATATATTGTTTACAGGACATCGCTGTCAACACCAGCATTTTACTACTGTTGTTGATGTATTGGCAAGTTTATATTCAATAGTTTGCCATTGCTTTAAGAACGACCGGCTCCCATAGCAACACGTTAAATACAACACTGCCAAATCGGTTGCACTGTTTTGTCAAGCTTTTGGCTCAGTACATCCGACTTCGACAAACCTTTTAACTTTGTGTTTTCTTTCCCTAGCCTTTGACTGCCAAGACATCAGGTTTCGCTTTTCGAACTAAAATATAACTATACATTTTTAGAATACTGTGATTCAAGAAGAAGAAATATACGCACATTCTACAAGTTCTTGACATGGAAGAAACGTGGGGATTCGTGAAAGGTGTTCGTAGACCAGCAGGCAAGTGTTAGTCCCACAAAATACCATTATCCAAGTATGCACATTCGTGTCACAGCAGACATCCAGAATGTCCCAGAATACAAATACCTTAGGTAATGTTTGATTATACCATTTCGTAACAAATCCAATGCAGATCAGTTTTTTAAAACGATGAGATCAATAAGTGCTCTTGAAACAAATTTAAAGACTATGTGACCGGCAGTCATACCATTGATTTGTGCAAACGAATGTTGTTATTTCTGTTTGGTTGTTGTTATTGATGCTCGTAGATAGAACGTATTGCTTGTTTGAAGCAAGCGTCAGGTTAAAGTGCAACGTGTTTGTATTAGCCGCTGGGATTAGCATAGTTTGTTATCGTCTCAGAAAAGGTCAATTGGTTCTTCTTTCTGCATCTTGAAAATAGAGGTAAGCATGCGATGAACGAACGAACGAACGCGAACGAACAATTTTATTATCAAAGGGTTAAGAATTGGGCACGCAGTCCCGTCTGACATGCTGCCCTTCTTCTGTAGATGATGCAGGAGTAGCGGCTTGATTTCCTACACGGGTCAGTTGGACTTAAATGTTGATTGCCCCTTCAGAAAGAAATGGCAAACTAATGAACGTGCCTAGAAAATCACCTTGGGGTTGAAAAATAAAAAAACAATATCCGTTGTTGGAAATTGCAAATAGCTATATCAGTTCCTGTTGATGGTTCATTCTTCTTCTTTGTCTCTGTCTTTTACTTTAAGATTCCTAGTGGATTAAAGGATTGGACAGCAGACCGTGGTTTTGCGTTGGTATCGATGCCGGTCGTTCACAAAGCAATGGCAAACTACTGAACGTAAATTTGCCAAGATATCACAACGAGAGAAATGCTTGTGTTGACTGCGATGCGAAGTCCTATAAGGGAATTGCAAACCCCCCCCCCCCCCCCCCACCAAAAAAAAAAATGGATTAAAGGCACACAACCACGCATGACAAGTCCTGTCCTGTGTAAGCCAGTTCACAGTAGTTATCGTCAATGTGAGGTAGCTAGTCTCATAACAGCCCCCTTTAGTCGCCTTTTACGACATGCTCGGGGGGGGGGGGGGGGGAGGGGTTTCCTGTGTCACTATACTTTACACCCTCGTTGCGGCCCCGGTACCACACAGACATGATTATTTCATCTCAGAGTGTTATTTTGTTAAAGTCATTTTAGGTCTATATGTTCTGTTCTTTGTTGAAAGATTTTGTTCTGTTCTAAACGCCATAGATGTTATGTTAAATTCATATTTGGTTCTTATATTCCGTTCTTTGTTGAATGATTTTGTTCTGTTCTATACGCCTTAGATTTTTTACGCTAAATTTTACAGAAAAGAGAAAAGTCTCATAAAACAATTCAGATCAAATTATGTCAGCTGCATATTGAATTAATCATACCATATTTCTTATATTCCGTTATATCAACTTGCACTTAAAAGTTAGTTGCATTTCCGTTACAGGGCGTTTCAAATAACACCAACATTTATTGGCTGGCTGTGATTTTCTTGGCAACTTTACCTTCAGTAGCTTTCCACCGCATTTTGATGACCGACATTCACATCATTATGAAACCAAACACAAAGAAGGGATCTACTTCCAAAAGAACCTTCAGCTCACTTCGAACCCGATAGACTGGGATTGTGATATTGCATTCACTACCCCTAAGCCAGAGATAACGACAATTTGCACTGCTGTGTGTGTGCGTTTTTTTTGTTTTGTTTTTGGTTCCCTTGCTTTAACTCAAGAGTAGTTCATACATGTGCTGCTAATTTTAGTGCACTGGTCCTTATTACCAGTGTCCCTCGCCATCGGGCGAGCCCACTCCGACTTCAGGGGTAGCTGTGTAATAATTTGTATCCACTGGTCCGGTATACTTTTGCTGATCACAGAGACACCAATAGTGATTAATGCACCCCGCCCCTTTATAATAAGCATTACAGTATGAGTAATCTGTACTGGTCATGAATAATTGCCTGACCGTTTATCTCAAGCCCTGGACCGGAAGTACGTACTTGTCTAACCTTGATTCTGGGATCTATAATCGAAAAGACGAAGTGTAGTCGACTGGAAGATGGTAATTTTCCTGTAGGCCAGATAACAAAAGAGACCTAACAGGGCAGCTGACGGGGCGGCAAATGATTGGTTGGTGGTGTTCAGCGTAGACAAAGATTAGAGTATGATCAGTGCCAAAGGGCAACGAGACAGCAATCAAACGATGTCTGACAGAACATAGATCTTTCTGGTGTCCGTAATCGGTCCTCGCTGTCTCACGTCTGTAGTCAAATGTTTTATACCTGACATTTGAGGATCTCAATGGCGAAGTGGTTAAACCACCTGCCTCATGGTCCGAAGCTTGTGGGTTCCATTCCGAACTTCGTCCTTCGGTTCACGAGTACAGTATTTTAGCCGACTCGTGGGGTATGTTGCTTGGGCAAGAAAATTCGTGCTTTGTGTGTGCTTTTCAGCAGGCCGCGCTGCGGAAAAAGGCCGAGTCATATGGGATACAACCGGTGCAATGAAGTCGATCCTCTCGTCTTTAAACTCATTTAAACCCGTTTATATCTAAAATAACAGCAGACCCTAAATTTCCCAGTTATAACACTGAACAAGATAATACAGGGAGTATTTTTAATGACTGTCCAGTGTTTGAAAATATTGACGGCCCAAGTTTTGTATTTACCTATTATGTTGCAAACACTTTACAAAGGGTGAATACAGAACTTGGACCGGCAATATTTTCAAACACTGCACAGTCATGTATATAATTTTATAAATATAAATTTATAAATACACCCTATATAATACTCACACAAACAGAAAACGAATATAAGGATTCTGGTTAGCCTGAAGATAAACATTCAGTAATCCTTTGTGTTCCGGACAGTTTCCCCACCATGTTCTAGTCGCTGTTGATCGGTTTTTATTTTATGACAGAACAGCCGACCTTTAACCCATTCAATCACCATGGTTAGTTTAGATCCGTATTTCCCATGTGGCTGTTATTTTCCTATCTAAGTACTGATTAACTTCCCCCTTAATAATCAAAAATAAAAATAATATTAAAACCCTAGTATAACAGCCAGTCCCCTTTTGGTAGGCCAGTATATTCCACATAGCTAATAACAAATGTCACACCAGTCATTACTATTACTGAGTTGTGTAGTATTGCTTTTTCACTTTCCCCATGCCTTTATAATGCATATCTTTTATATTGTTGCTGTTTATAATTAGCCTTGAATGATGTGTGAATGGTATAATGTATGACAGAGAGTGATAGAAGGGCAGAATGTTAGACGGGCCTGCGTGCCCAGTTCTTAACCCTTTGAAAATAAAGTTTCTTTGCTTGTTTTGTTTGTTTGTTCTGTGGCGAAGAGGTTACGAATGGTTCCAACCAATAGTGTTCTGGGGTCAACACAGACTCGTAACGTGGGCATAAGACAATTGTAAACACTTTCTAGGAATTGTGTGAGAAAGGAGGAAGGGATTTGGGGGGGGGGGGGGGGGAATGAGTTGAACACCCAACTCATTATTACGTGGTCTATCAAGAGATCCTCAGTCAACCGTTTGGAAAACGACAAGCTGCAGAAGCTGTCGTATCAGCACATCAATGCTCTAACTGTCCGCCTATTGGAGCTTCCATGCTAGACCCGCTGTCGACCAAGGATTAGGGCCTGGTCTGTCCTGCCGTGACATTTAGTCTTTAGGTTGCATTTTTCTCGGCTAGAACTCTCCCGATTGCGCTCATCCACCAGAAGCCGTTGGCACAATGTGGAATGTTGTATGTAGTGAGCGCCATGGATTTTCGAGTTGGCCAGGCATCAAAGCACACTTCTTCCTAGGAGCTAGGCAGTTTCATTTTCGACGACAGAATTGAATACAGGTATAGCCATATGGCATGGACGAGACAGGAACACTGAGCTGATCCACAACTCTGGTGATCGAGTGAAATGGCGAGTCATGACCGCCCACGCTTTCCGGCATGGCACATGATTGATTGATAACAACTACAACTTTCTATTTTTTTTTTAAATCGAAACCCTTCTATTTTTTAGTTTCTATTCTAGTTGTAGTTTCTATTTTTATGTCGTCATAGCGTGTCCTCTAATCTGTACTTCTTTCGTCTACTTCTATAAACGCCAATGATTACTTGGTAGTGTCTTTATACGCTATCTGGGTGGCACAAATTGTTCCCTAGAAAGCGACGTTTTCGCGCTCGCAAGCACACTCACACACACATACACACACAGATACACACACATACACATACATACAGACAGACAGGCAGGCCGGCAGGCATGCATGCATGCATGCATACATGCATACATACAATCGCACCTCGTAACCTACAGACAGCTCACAACTAGTAAACAACCAACTGGCAAGAACCGTCGAGTGTCAGCGGCTACAGATCGCTCAAAATACCCAGCCTTGTTGTGCCGATCCCACAGCTAGATTCTCGCGCCAGTCATACATCTTTGATGTAGCATCTTTGCGGCAATGTTTGATGCGTAATTCAAGAAGTCAAGGTACAATCTCATTACAGCTTCAACTGGATATTGACATTAGAAAACATCCCGGAAAAAGACGATTACCGCGGCGGGCCGATTCCAGCCTGGGCAAATATTTGCTCCGATTGATTCTGGCTTCTAAAGCGCTTGTGAACGTATTGCTGCGCCGGGTGTTTTTTCTTGTGTTTAGCTTCTGTGTTCGGCTCTAGTTGGTCTGAATGGATGAACAGAACAATGGAAAATGTTGTAATCAGATTTATATGCTGCTATTTCTAGATGCCCCCAACAAAACAAGTTCTGGTAAATTGGAAGCATGATTTAAATATTTTATTTTTAAAATGGGAGATTTGTTTGAGTGGCGGGAAAGAAAACTAAGATTGTGCAAGTAATTAACAAGTCTTCTCGCTAGATACACATACACAGTGAGGAATGTATGGGTCAGTGCAGACTACGTGAGCGGTAAGTTGAGGGAATTAATTTAACTCTTTATGTACAAAGTAACTCAACATGCACATGTTCACATCATTCCAGTGGCAATATAAACATGTGAGTCAAGGGCCCGTTCACAATTACTAAAAAAGATTTTCAGGTGAAATGTTCAGAAAAGTTATTAGCATATAGTGGACCAAGAAAAGAAACAATACTGATATTCTAGAAACTTCGAAGAAAACTGGCTTATAAATAGCATCAAGTCTCGGAAACTGATACCCAGAGCGCTGGGAATAATGATTCGGCTGGTCACGTGAGGTCACTGAGCGTTATTCTCAGTGCGACCAATCCACGGTATCACTGCGATACAAAAAATGGTCACTCTTCCACAAAAAATGGTCACTCTTCCGAATATTGATACCAAATCCTAACACTAACCCGAATATTGGTACCAAATCCTAACACTAACCCTAACCCAAACCTTAACCCTAACTCTCAGTTCTATATTGTAGTTCGTAATGGCTAATAATTTCCTGATGACGTCATCGTATGTCCCGATGACGTCACCGTATGTCACGTGACCAGCAGAGACTGTGAATAGTGCGGAGTCATTATTCCCAGTTCTCTGGGTATAATCACTTCGAACTGAAATACTTTCGCCATATTTAAGGTGGCAGTGACAAGGAAAGACAACTGATGGAAGGCATGATTGCTAGGAGAAGAGGCAGGGGTCGATCAGCACGAAGTTGGACACAAGATATCGCAGACACCCTGGGCATGAGGTTGGGAGAGGCTGGAGAAATGACCAGGTAGAAACCTCGGTCGCGAGGAGCTCTACATTCTGTCTAGGGCTGCTACATGTTGATGAACTCAATACGTATGTTTTGATTGCTCTAATCAGGAAACTCCTCTCTTGCCTGTTTCTATCATATGAAATCGATTAATGCCATACTGAGGTGTTGCTTTGCCAAAGGCGTATATATACTGACTTACACTTCTTTATCTCTTTATCGCGGGGCATCCTGGACACAAACTTGTTTTTTGTTTGTTGCATATCCCTTTCAGGACATCGCAATCAACAGCAGCATTGTTCAGCTGCTGTTGATGTGCTAGGAAAGATTACGCTCAGTAGTTTGCCATTGCTTTCTGAGTGGCTGGCTCACATACCCCGTAGGTTACCAACGTGGCGAGAACCGCTACCGATTAACTAGTATGGCGAATATGGACAGATTGATTATGGTGTTCAGTTTGAAGAAGCATGGCGAGGAACCAAACATATAACCAAGGCGATCTAGGGTCGACCCGATCTCATAACCGGATAGATTTCACGAGTTGTTCGGAATGGGTTGTTGCCTGGCTTTTGGGGATTTACCGAAATCATCACCAGTGCCCTGTCTTTACTTCTGTGCGTCTTTCTAACAATATTCTAATATCTATGGCATTTTGTGTGCCTTTTCCCTATGCAAAGTCACACTGTTCATAAAGAATTTATGGTTTAATCGTGTTTATTATTGTTTTCATAATTATTCGCATTAATAGCTTTGTCAGTTGCTTTGTGCGATGATCTTCGCACTTTAAAGCGCATGGTTTCTTTTGCAGAGCAATAAATTAGATCCTAATAGGACGCTTGGAATATACTCACAAGTAGTAGACACCTTGCAGTCTTGACAGACTAAAGTATGTGAGTGGAATGTGGCCAATATTCCATCACAATGTCTGGGCAGAGCTTCAGAGATCATGTGATGCCCAAACGACATGACCCCTCCCTCGGCCTAGTCTTGTGTATTCCAGAGGAATGGGTAACCAATACGTCTGGCACAAGGTAGGCTGCAGACGCTGGCGGCTCAGCGTCAATCCACCGAGACCTCACCACCACGAGCCAGTGGCGAGTTATGGCCAGACCCTGACACCCAAGGGACCCGGCTTAGAGACGTTCGGCCATGTCCCACAGGTGAGGGCCTTGTACGAGCCCGGACCATGAGGGCGCGCACATCTGTCAATCACAAGTGTCCGGACCTGTGTAAAGCGTGCACTATCGTCAGACTCCCCACCTGACTTATGGCGGTCCCCGCGACCAGCAGGAATAGGTCCGCCATAGCTACCGCAGGAGATATTGCCTGTCTATTTGCAAGCAAATTTCCCATACTTCCACTGTGCGGCTCTCGCGACCAGCGAGAATAGGCCCGCCGGAGATTTGCTCGTCTGCTGCGAACAAATCTCTACCGAGAGACTGAATAAGTAAAGAAACGATAAAAGTAGTGGTATTTCAATTGCGCTTGCGCTCCCACCTATGCTACACCCTTCATGTGTCTTCACAAAGTCGGACTAGAGTCAAAAAAATGTCATTTATACATTGTGTTAATACGGTGTCGAGTCAGTAGGGTTAATATGAGACTAGCTAAATCGCCCAATAAACAACTTTAGCTGCTAAATCCATATTAAATGAGGCAATAGTAGAATATGTCTAACTTTTAAAATAACATACTAAGCATAGGAGAGTGCCACTCTGGATTAATAGCTAGACTCTCACATACCAACCCAGTGGTCGTCGGATCCGCATCAAGGCTAATGTTTTAATTAACCTGGGCTCCTAGGTCGATATTAGACTAAAATGTGTCAAGGAATTGTCTTGGGAAGTAAAAGCTGATACTAACCACATCGCCCACCCCGTACCGCTTGTTATATATACACATGGGTCTAGCACAATATATCCAGTTCATCGTAAGACCTTTAAAAGACATTTCTTACTTTGCCTTAATCACCAAGCATAAGAACTTACAATAGTACTATAGTTGTATTACTATTGTGGAACTGTTAGTTATCATTCGGCGGGCTGAATTGCCAAAGGTGAACTGTCAAAACAATAACAACACACACGCGACAGGGAAACACGACCTCTTCTCGAGCGCTCTGTTGCGACCATTGTTTTCGTCTCTGTTAATGGTATTTTATGTTAGGCCAATGTGGAGAATGTCCGCTTTAGCGTTATTTGTGAACCCGAATTGTGACAATGTGTATCTATTCCACTTCTGGTCAGAACGATTATAAGAGGTACCTGAAGTGGAGACATAAAGCATATGTCTCAGGATGGAATCAGCTATCTGTTATCTGGGCCCATAAGGGATGCAAATATTATAACACAGTAACGTAGCATACATGCCGTAAGGCACGAATAAGGAGTGTTGGCGTGAAGTTGAATACCTATTTGTTCTTCTTGTTCTTCTTCTTGTTCTTCTTCTTGTTCTTCTTCTTCTTCTTCTTCTTCTTCTTCTTCTTCTTCTTCTTCTTCTTCTTCTTCTTCTTCTTCTTCTTCTTCTTCTTGTTCTTCTTCTTGTTCTTCTTTTTCTTCTTGTTCTTGTTCTTCTTCTTCTTCTTCTTCTTCTTCTTCTTCTTCTTCTTCTTCTTCTTCTTCTTCTTCTTCTTCTTCTTCTTCTTCTTCTTCTTCTTCTTCTTCTTCTTCTTCTTCTTCTTCTTCTTCTTCTTCTTCTTCTTCTTCTTCTTCTTCTTCTTCTTCTTCTTCTTCTTCTTCTTCTTTTCCCTCTCTCCCTAGATCTTTTCTACTACTAATATTATAATAGCAGGGGAAAAAAAAAACAACTGCAACAACAAAAACAATAACAACAACAACAACAACTACTACTACTACTACTACTACTACTACTACTACTACTACTACTACTACTACTACTACTACTACTACAACTACTACTACTACTACTACTACTGCTACTACTACTACTACTACTACTACTACTACTACTACTACTACTACTACTACTACTGCTGCTGCTGCTGCTGCTGCTACTACTACTACTACTACTACTACTACTACTACTACTACTACTACTACTACTATACTACTACTACTACTACTACTGCTGCTGATGCTATTTCTTCTTCTTCTTCTTCTTCTTCTTCTTCTTCTTCTTCTTCTTCTTCTTCTTCTTCTTCTTCTTCTTCTTCTGTCTTTCATCTCCCAATGGAGTGCAAGAACTCATTCACTCACCCCAAGCCCTTTCTAGACTGACTTATGATAGATCGGAATCTGCAGTTACAGGACGGCTTGACATGGTCTGGTTGAGTCTGTCCAGCGGGGGGTAAACGGCAGAGGAATAAGAGGTGGAACTGAACATGTTTGTTCAAAAACCACTTCTCAACAGCTTTGAGTTTCTTCAGTTACTGTCTATATTGTCCAGCAGCAGCATATGCACATGAGCAGACCTCGGATGAATAGATGATTAATTTAGATAACCACACACACACACATACACACACACACACACACACTCATATACATACACTGTGTAAATAACGTTTCCTTTGGCTTTACATGGTCATTATATTCAGTGAGAGATCATGAGAGATAGGGAGAGAGATGAAGAGATGAGGAGAAAGAGGGTGAGAGAGGAGAAAAGGGGACAGACAGACAGACAGACAGACAGACAGACAGACAGACAGACAGACAGACAGACAGACAGACAGGCAGGCAGGCAGGCAGGCAGGCAGGCAGGCAGGCAGGCAGAGGGAAAGAAACCTGGAATTAAACAAAAGAAACATGGATTATTAGCATTTCCATTGTTAGTTGCCAACGAAATTTACTTATGTCCTATAACTAAATCTCATCTAAATTGTATGTATAACATTCATAGAGTCCAGCTTGTCACATGTGTGATCAGCGTGGTTTGCATTTGTTCCAAGCGGTCTTAAAATCATATCAAAATGCGTTATGTCTCTGCCTACCTCGTAGCTTCCCTTGGCGGAGAAGCTTCACCATCTGTAGCTGATTTGGAGACAATTCTCTGCAGTGTGAGAATCGAAACGGAATCCGACAAAATCAGCACAATCATTAGTGAATTCAAGGGAAAAACCGTTGAAGAGCTCATGGCATTAGGTTCCTCAAAGTTGGCATCGGTCCTATCAGGTGGTGCAGTTGCTGTTGCCCCAGCCGCCGCTGCCTCTGACAGCAAAGCAGCTGCCCCAGCTACTGCCCCTGACAGCAAAGCAGCTGCCCCAGCTACTGCCCCTGACAGCAAAGCAGCTGCCCCAGCTACTGCCCCTGTTGCAACAAAGAAAGGGGAAAAGAAAGAAGAGTCTGAAGAATCTGACGATGACATAGACTTTGGGTTGTTTGATTAGACATATTTTAATTCATTAAAGTCTACGTTAATTACCATTAACAAAAATTGTCCAACTTGTCACATGTAAAATGTTCATTGAGTAGAACTACCGATGTGTAAAATGTTCGTAGAGTCCAAACTTTGATTCATAAACGGAGGTACCAGCTAACCACCCTAAAACTGAATTTTTCTTCAGTATGTCTGCATTTTGTATATTTATGGGTTTTTAAGTTAGTTTAATGACATCTGCGTTTTTTTTTTTTAAAGTCTGCTGTGTCTCTCTGTTCGTGTCAGTACAAAGAATTTATTTTTCATTGCTGGTTAATGTTTTCATGAACAAAGTGAATATATGTAAATAATGGATTCTTTAATAACAGCAGATAAGAGATGTATAAAGGAAGTTAAGGCAGCAAAGGCAGCATTTCACAAGATAAAGAATAACTTCAATCGAGGTGAAGAGAAGAGTTCTTAAGAGCTCAATTGAGCCACTCCTGATGTATGGAAGTTAATCATGGATAATTTAGCAAACATGTGAGGAAACTTAGATTGTGTGGTTTTATGGATGAATGATGAAAAGACCACGAAGAAATATGAAGAGCAATGTAATTATCTTGACAGAAGTTAACTCATAAATAGAACTGATTGCTAAAAAGTGGACAGTAAACAGTCTTCAGGCTTCACAACGGGAAGGTTCGAGGATCATAAGAGGCAGTGGACGATAATGTGATATTATGGCATGTAGGAGCATCAGTATCATAAATGATTGGCAGCAAACGAGACAGGGGTTTGTGGACAGACGTGATCACCAGCGCTACACGGCCTGGACTGTAAGAAAAAGAATGTAATGATGAACTCACGAGTTTTTCAACTATCCTAAATGCCTTCTTACACAGTCTTGCCATTGGCTGGGAAATCTTTGAGACAAATGACATAACATAAAATTAATACATTCATAAAGTGTTTATTAGCACTAATAGAAGATAGGGGAAATAATGTAATCAGGGTACACTCTGGACAGAATACAAGGTAAAAGCAAACACTGACACTCGATCCCGTCAGCTCCAAATGAGGACAGCGTTTCTCTTATGGAACACACGCGTAGGGACGCAGGGATTGTTAGACATCCCAGAAAATGAGTCATCATCTGTCAAGTTAGTCATTCACCTGAACCAACAAAGGGGAAATATGAACATGGTTCCTGTGCTGCGGTGTTTGCAGATAGGGGTGTCCTATATGTCTAGTAACTATATATCCCATGTAACTGTTATTGTTCAGTTATAAGACATTGGTTAAATGTAGTTAAAGTAATAGCTGTGAAGATATAAAAGAATTATTGTAACAATTTAGAGATAAACGTTTAATCTAACAGCTAAAATATGTGAATAACAAAAAGAAGTATAGGCCAAACCCTTCGTCAGCACACAAACAACAAACATACACTGATACATCTACATGAACACACTCTCTCTCTCTCTCTCTCTCTCTCTCTCTCTCTCTCTCTCTCTCTCTCTGTGTGTGTGTGTGTGCGCGCGTGTGTGTGTGTACGCTACTCGTATGTTTCCTTGTTGTGGACTTGACCCGTGATCGAATACTAGGTGTTTAATTCCAATTTTAATCTAACAACTAGAACAGAGTAAATAAAGGTAGTATTGGAGTAATTAAAGTTAAGGTTTCTTCTATGGTGATTAGGTTGGAGTTTCCTTACAATTAAATAAATACCTTAAACCTGGGGAGGAAATAATACTAACCTAGGTCAAGCTAACTTTAATAAGTAGACATTATGAGTTCTATCAGTTCGTGTGTGCTGAGTTGAAGGATGGCCTTGGTAGTGCTAATGTACACCTCCGCACATATGACATTCCAATACCGATCTTGCACATTCCGCTAACATTTTTGGCTTGGAGAGGTTAAGGAGACAACTGGGGCAATGGTCAACCCAACAAAGGCAACAGTGACTTGGTTCTCGTTGAATAATCATATTGTCAACAATCCAACACCAACTGTAATGCTGTGTTCAGAGACGGTGGAAAGAAATGCAGGCAATGAATTACCTGGGGATACGGTTTGATCGAAGCCTTGCTTATAATGTGCACATAGACCAGGTGATAACAAAGGCCAAGCGGGGTTTGGCAGCGATGCGGGTGATGGCGGCAGCAAACTGTGAGCAGCGCCATCTATGTCTTCTGTACGAGGGGCTGGTCATGTCTGTTTTGGAGTATGCAATGGCAATCCTGACTGTCAGCCATAAGCAGATAGAAAGGATGGAAAGGATACAGAATGAAGCTATGCGCATTATTCTTGGATGTACAAGAGATACAGCATGCAGGGCGATGCGCTACCTTCTTGATTTTCCAACCATTGAAGAGAGAATGCAAGTTTGCAGGGCACGCGCCTACCTCAGAATTAACGCAAACACACAGCATCCACTGCATAGTGAAATTAGGAAGGTGAAGGGCAGCAGGTTAAAAAGAGGACGGTCGTGGATGGGTCAAGCCGAGGACATTCTTCAACAGGTGTGTTCACTTGAGGACTTAGAACCTGGCGAGGAGTGGGTGCAAGTGCCAACAGACTTCTGCACATCCTTTTCAGTTTGCATCCAACTAGATAGAAAATGCAGACAAGAAAATCCGGCTGCTGTTGAGGCTGAAGTACAAGCGTTGATTTTCGAGAATTCGCTAGACAGTGACGCGGTCATCTACACAGATGGGTCGGTCATCCGACATGTGAGAAGCTCATGGGCCTTTACAGCTCGGGCCGGAGGGAGAATTGTGAAGGAGGACTCTGGTGCTTTCACTGAAACCACAAGTTGCCTGACCATGGAAGTCATGGCAGTAAGTAAAGCAATAACATGGCTCGAGACACAGACATTCACTAGGGCTTGTTTCCTTAGCGACTCAATGAACATGATCAAGAGGATAGAGGAGGGGTCGATCCGAAGAGAATGGTTGCTGCCTCTGAAGCGGTCTCGGCTGGCAAAGATTAGTTTCATCTTCGTGCCAGGGCATGCGGGAGTACAAGGAAATGAGCGGGCTGACAAGCTCGCAGGTGAGGCTACTGTTGAGGGCGGACGCGCCATGGACCAGGCTGACATTCTGAATGCTCTACGAGAAGTGAGACTTTTGCAAGAACCAAGTGATGACTGTGAATCTACAACAATGGCCAGACTGCGAGAGCAGCAGATTAAAAGAGGGGTGGCCAAACAAGAACACTACGCAGGAAGCCAAAGAAGATTGATAAACCAACACAGAACTGGCGTCGTTAGGCGCTACACGCTGCGGGATTTGCTGAGGAGGGGATCCGAGCACTTATGGACTGAATGGTCCGATGTGCAACGAGGATGATCTGTCGACTAACTAACTAACTAACTAAGGAGACATCTGCAAAGCAGTTATCACGAAGACAATACTTTCGTATAAGGCAGGGATAAAATTGTGTGTACTAAGTTCACTCCGATAGCCGCAATCCCATTTCAGTCCTTAGACTCCTTTATCACTAGTGCATTGATATCTCATCTTGTTCCTCTTATACCTTGCAGTGTCGAGGTGAAGTATAAACAGCGGGATAGTTCCCGCTTAAGGGCTTCATGTATCGATATTCCTGTGGACGCTATTATTCCCTGAGTCCATCGTTTACGTGGTCGGCCTCTTCCTCTGCTTCCATCTGGTCTGTACATCATTACTTGTTGTGGTATACTGTTAGTTGGTAACCTAGTTCAGAAATAAATATCATAATGGGTCATTTCAATGCGAAAGTGGGAAATCAAGGAAACGGATGCATAGTATGCAACCATGGTTTGGGTAGAACGAAATGAAAGAGGATAGAGACTTGTAGAATGAGCAAAAGAGTTTGCACAGAGTTATAGGAATACAAATTATCAATAATATACAGGAGCGGCTGGTCGAGTGGCTAGAATGTCGGATTCTCTTTAAGGAGACCCGGGTTCGAATCCTTGGTAAGATGTGGAGTTTTTTCTGTCGGGGGCAAAAAAGAAAACTCTAACCTGCACAGTTTGCGGCGACTGCATTAGCCAGGCGGCCTTAATTCTTCAGGCTTAAGAACCGCTTGTCATACACCTCAAGGTTCTATATTGGCAGTAAATGACAGTTTTAACAGTTACTGCTACGGTCTAACGTTGTTTTGGGGAAACTGGAAAGTACCAATGACATATTCATTATAACAGGTGTTGGAAATGTCCATCACGGACTGCAATACACGACTGTACACTTCTCTTAATATTGTCAAATACCTTATGCAACGTGTCTGTTGTTATTTCCATGTGTATCGACCGCCATTTCGAAACACGTGTTCAACCAAAACAAATTCTTTCTTCCGTTGTTAGCACCATTCTGTTTGGAGTGCAAAGAATTACTCTAACAAACGATAGCCATTCGCTGCATATTGCTTCACAATGGACTGTGGTGCACATTTTTATGACGTCATCTACTTAATTTTTCAAAATTGATTTACATACACAGTGTAGTGAGACTTTATAAACACGATGTATAACATATTCGTTGTCAGATTTCTTCAGTGTTTTCCTCAAAACTATAAGATGTTCAATATCACATGTCACGTTTATTGATACAAATGAAACATCATTCTTTGTGAAACCCCCATTTGATGTAAGTGTTAACAATCACAGTTTTTCAATTCTTGGAAACGGAAAGATGAAAACAAAGAGATACATAACTGGCTAGCTTAAACACATGGCGTCCTCGGGACAAGAACGCAGATCTTATATATTACTGTGATTACTATGTGCGATATAGCGAACAGCGATCGCTAATGCTTACCGGCATCTCACATTATGATGATTATTATGATAAATCGTTTCTCGTATAACTCCCGGAGTAACTAATACTAACTTTCAGTTCCTAGTGCATCAATCTATGTGTGTAACATACATTTTCTCGTGTATCAATTTCTTTCTACCTCTTCTTTCTATTACTTCTATGAGCTGTGTTACTCCCCTCCCCTCCCCTCCCCCCCCCCCCCACACACACACACACAAACCCCGACTCACTAATGCAACAAACATTTCCTCGTGTATCAATTTCTTTCTACCACTTCTTTTTACTACTTATATGAGCTATGTAACCCCGGAGCCACTAATACAACATACATTTTCTCTGATATCAATTTCTTTGTACCACTTCTTTCTATTACTACTATGAGCCATGTTAACCAAGCCTAGTAATACACGATACATTTTCTCTGATATCAATTTCTTTGCACCACTTCTTTCTACGATATCTATGAGCTGTGTAACCCCGGAGCCACTAGTACATGTCCCCGTGTATCAATGTCTTTCTAAACTTTTATGAGCTGTGTAAACCCGATCCACTAATACAACATACATTTTCCCGTGTATCAATTTCTCTCTACCACTTTTATGAGCTGTGTAAACCCGATCCACTAATACAACATACATTTTCCCGTGTATCAATTTCTCTCTACCACTTTTATGAGCTGTGTAAACCCGATCCACTAATACAACATACATTTTCCCGTGTATCAATTTCTCTCTACCACTTCTATGAGCTGTGTAATCCCCCGATCCACTAATACAGCATACATTTTCGCGTGTATCAATTTCTCTCTACCACTTCTATGAGCTGTGTAATCCCCCGATCCACTAATACAACATACATTTTCGCGTGTATCAATTTCTCTCTACCACTTCTATGAGCTGTGTAATCCCCCGATCCACTAATACAGCATACATTTTCCCGTGTATCAATTTCTCTCTACCATTTCTATGAGCTGTGTAATCCCCCGACCCACTAATACAACATACATTTTCCCCTGTATAAATTTATCTCTACTACTTCTGTCTACTGCCGGTTTATCACGCAGAGTCTCGGAGCGGGCGAGAGCTGGCAGCGGTTCGACCCCCGCTGGTGACTTGCGGGATAACTGAGCCGGCCGCTCAGAAAGCAATGGCAAACTACTGAGCGTAATCTTGCCAAGAGATCAACAGACAGCTGAAAGATGCTGCTGTTGACAGCTAAGTCCTGTAAAAGGATATGCGAATAAAAAAAAAAAACAACTTCTGTCTACTACTTTTAAGAGCATCAGTTAACACTTGCAAACTTGCTTATTTCCTCGTAAAATACCTGGTAGCTGTCGCGCTGACCTCTTCACTTCGAACACCTTTAGACAATGAGAAAAACAACACACTTCGGCCTATCAGTTGTGACTAGGTATGAAACCATAGAATACATTCGGTAACAGGGATCAGCAACGAAAACACGACAACTGTACAAATCTTCTAGAACCACACTTGGCAGTCACCCAGAAACAAAGTCAGTGCATGTGGTATGTGATTGCTGCAGGTTGATAAGAGCCCAAGGTAGGAGATAAGAGATGAATGACAACACTGATATTTATTCTACAGGACTACGTACAGCGCATGGTGTACTTTCAAACTCACTCACTCACTCACTCACTCACTCACTAACTCACTCACTCACTCACTCTCTCACTCACTCACTCACTCACTCTCTCACTCATTCACTCACTCACTCATTCACTCACTCACTCACTCACTCATCACTCACGCACGCACGCACGAACGCACGCACGCACGAACGCACTCACTCACTCACTCACGCACTCACTCACTCATTTATTCAGTTAGTAGGAAGGGGGGGGGGGGGTAGTGTAGGCATAGTTATTTATTCGCCAGTGAATTATGCAGGCTAGTATGAGGAAGGTCGGTTTTCGTGGCGAAGGTGTTACGGACGCGATTCGTGATTCCGCATACTCGCGTTCGAAACACAGCGGCACGCGATTTAGCAGCAAACTGAGTTGCGCTGGTGTTTTACGAAATGATATGAGTGCCGGTTGTTCAGAAAGCAATGGCAAACTACTGAACGTAAACTCGCCAAGACATCAACAACAGCGAAAAATGCTATTGTTGACTGCAAACATCCTGTAAAGGATATGCAACTAACAGTTATAATAACGGGAAGGCGATCAGAGATGAACAACAATAGTAAAATTTATTCTACAAAACTACATAGTTGATCTTGTCTCGAAGTACATAGTTCCTGTAGCGAGGTGCTGTTATTATGTGGTGGTGACAGGTTCGAATCTCGGTGGGTTATAACTTTCAATTTGTATGTTGTCTGCTGTGTCTTCTAGTCTCCCCTTCATACTACTATACCAACTTTTCCTTTTCAATTTGTTACATTGTGTCGTATAGAACAGTGACTGTGAGATAGCACACAACAGTCTAACATACAACTATGTAAAGATCAGTAATTCTCAGATAGATTGCCACACTGTATTGTATATGACTGTCATTCTCTGAGTCAGTATGTTGTTAGGCATAGTTACATCATTGACTGCAGTCCGGTTTTTACACTACCATTGTCCAACTTCTTGATACCCTGTAGACAGATAATTTAACATGAACGAAACATTAGCGCGTGTTTTCACATTATCAAACATTGCCGAACTGCAATTTCCAAACACTTTCTGCAATCCATCCATCCAATCCATCATGTGCCATGCCGGTAAGCGTGGGCGGTCATGTTCTGCCATCTCACCCGATCACCAGAGTCGTGGATCAGCTCCGTGTTTCTGTCTCGACTATGCCACAAGGCCAAGCCATCCAGGTACTTGCTTCTAGGTCTTCCCCTTGGTCTGTTCCCCTCGATCTTACCAGTTGTCACCAAATTCTCCAATCCATTTCTTCTCATAACATGTCCAAAAAATTTTGACTGTCTACGTCTAATTTCTCTAATCAATTTACTATCTTCATTTGTTTCTTGAAGGACTTGTTCATTGGTCTTTCTGGCTGTCCATGGTATTCTTTGCATTTTCCTCAGAAACCACATCTCTACAGCCATCAGATGTTTTTCAGCCTGACTGCTCATTGTCCACGCTTCACATCCATACAAAAGTACAGGCTCAATGTAGCATCTCAACACTCTCTTTCTCGTTTCAATTGACATCTTTTTATTGGTCAATATGTTTTTCATCTTGCTAAAGGCTACTTTTGCCATGGCGATTCTTGTTCTAATCTCTTCAAGGCATCTCCCATCAGATGTTATTACTGTTCCGAGATAATTGTACCTGCTCACTTGTTGAAGAATATTCCCATTTACTTGTATATTACATTGTGGTATTTCGTCCTTCCTAGTGACGACCATAATCTGTGTCTTTTTACAATTTAATTCTAACCCTAGTTGTTCACTGTGTGTCACAATCGCATCTACTAAATTTTGCAGGTCCTGTTCATTGTCTGCAATCAAGACTGTATCATCTGCATATCTAATGTTATTGATGCATCGTCCCCCAATGTTGATTCCTTCCATATCTTCAATATTTCTGAAAATACTTTCACTGTACAGGGAAAACAGATCTGGAGACATTACACATCCCTGTCTCACACCCCTTTTAATAGGCTGATATTGGCTTACTTCATTATCAACTCTTATGGCAGCTTGTTGTTTCCAATATATGTTTTTTACAAGTCTAAGATCTTTTCCATCAATTTGTAGATCTTCAAGCATCCTTATCATGTTGACATGTCTCACTTTATCAAAAGCCTTTGTGTAGTCAATAAAGCAAAGGTGTAGATTTTTGTTTACTTCTATAGAACGTTCGATTATGTTTCTCAGTATATACACAGCATTTACTGTACCCTTGCCTTCCACAAACCCACATTGTTCTTCTCCTATTTCAGGTTGTATTTTCCTTCTAACTCTTTGCATGATAATTCTTAGCAAAATCTTCGTGATGTGACTCATTATACTAATTGTTCGATGTTGATCACATTCCAAGGCTCCTGATTTCTTTGGGATTGCAATAAATACAGAATTACATAACTCCTGAGGTATATTTCCAGTATCATATATTGTATTAAGCAGACTGGTAACTTGATCTATTCCATATTCTTCTAAAGCATTAATCATTTCTGTTGTGACGCTGTCTGAACCGGGGGTCTTGCCAGATTTCATATGGTTAAGAGCATTCTGAACCTCCATCTTCAAAATTGCTGGTCCTTCATTATTATTTTGAACATCATACTGTTCGTCTCTGTTGTCGTCATACAGGTTTTTCACGTAATCTGACCATTCATGTAATATCTGATCTTTTTCTATTATGACTCTTCCATCTTTTGTCTTTAGGCAGCCTGCTGATGTACGTGTTCTTTGATTAGTAAGCTCCTGAATTCTTTTGTGCATTAGGTTCGCATTGTTACTGTTGTGTTGTTTTTCAATTTCTCTGCAATTTTTCTCAAGCCATGTTTCTTTTGCCTCCTTACATAAGGTTCTCACTTTTCTGTGAATTTCTTCATATTTGGCAGGATTATTTTTGTTCTGTCTTCTTGTTTCCATTAGTTGTAAAATTTCTTCAGTCATCCATGTCTTACGGCCCACTTTCTTTACTTTTGGAATAGTTTTTTCTGCTGCGCAACTGATTGAATTCTTCATCGTTTCCCATTGATCATCTACATCTTGAAACAGGATCTCTAGATCAGACAATATATCAAATTTGTTCTTTACTTCTATGTTAAAATTATCTTGTATTTCTTTGTCAGTTTTCAATTTGCACCAGTCATATTTAGGGTTTCCTGCTGTATACTTGACTTTCTTTAACTTTACCCTCAATGTGCCTGTAATTAATCTGTGATCACTGTAACAGTCTGCATTTGGAACTGTTTTTACGACTGTTAACGCATTTCGAAACCTTTTGCTAATCAGGATGTAATCTATCTGGTTTTTAATCCTGCTGTCTGGACTCCTCCATGTCCATAATCTTCTAGGATGCTGTTTAAACCAGGTGTTTCCTACAACCATTTCTTGTTCTTTTGCCCATTCTACAAGTCTGTATCCTCTTTCATTTCTCTCTCCCAAACCATGATTGCCTACACTGCATCCACCGCCTTGCTGTCCTATTTTTGCGTTGAAATCACCCATTATGATATTTATTTCTGATTTTTTGCAGTTCTTCAAAGCAGACTCCACGTCATTATAAAATTCCTCTATGCTTTCTTCACTGCTTTCACTTGTTGGGGCATATACTTGAATGACATTTATTTTAAAAGGTATTTCTGCAATAACTGTGTAATAAGGGCAGTGACCTTATCGTATAGATCAGTGGTTCTCAACCTTGTGGGGAATTCCCCCCCCCCCAGGGGGGAATTTTGGGGTTTCCAGGGGGGGGGGGAATTAAGATTATTTCTAGATTGCGTTAATACAAGAACCGATTACTTGACATTGTTTTTCTCTTCATACTTTACGGTTCTGTACGTATCATCCTTCTGAAATTAATTTTATAATGTAAGTAGATCCGCAAATCACGTTTTATGTAGACGTCTAGACTTATGTGTGTATGTGCTATTAAATTTACCTTCAATTATTACGTATAATGTGTAGGGGCAGGCGGACATTTTTAGGGAGGAAATACGAAAGGGGGGGAATGACATTCTAAAAATATGGTGAGGGGGGGGGGGGAATGACGTCCTAAAAATATGGTGAAGGGGGGAACAGGCCAAAAAAGGTTGAGAACCACTGGTATAGATCAATGCGCAGCGTCAACCGTCACTAGAAATATTTGACGCGACTTGTGAGGAAAAACGAATCTGACAGCAGCCATAGCTCAATACTACTGAAGAGGAGCCAATGATAGCGGTGAGTCATTGCACAATTTGTGTGGGTCTACATGTCTTCATCTTCTACGTCTGCCTTATCTTCCTTCCCCCAGTCCCTCCCCGAGGATTAAAGCCCTGACCAGATACGTTAAACACCACTGTCTGTTGCCATCTCCTGAAGTTTCCTCCATGTTCTCGCCATACTATTAATCTCTATCTCTAATTCTCTTATACGTGAATTTGTAGGTCTGCCAATATTTCCTTTGCCATGTGGGTCTCAGAGAAATGGGTTTTCTAGTTATTATATTAACATATTGTTGCTGTTGTTGTTGTTGTTTTGTTTTTTTTCAATGTGTATCCTATACAGACAGTTTGCCTCACCACTTGATTCGCTGTAATGTGTTTAGTTCTCGATGTAAGCTCGAAATGAGTGATTATGTCAGATCAGTTTGGTCTATCTATTATGTGCAAGTACCAATTAATGAATGTCAATAGTTTATTCAAAGTTGTTTAACCCGTTCTCCAGGCTTCTGATCCATTTAGCAGTACTAATCTAAAGTGTTTAATATTGTAAGTTTAGTGCTAGATTTACTTTGTTTTGACTTTGACAGATTTCCTAGGCTACAAAAGCTCTTTATGCCTATTCAATTCGTATTATACTATATTGGTCCCCCTTCTTGTCTACATTGCTACTTACATGTGTATATCGTCCCACCGGTTGAAGCGAGGTGTGCATATTTGCAAGGCGGAAGTGAAATAGACATCAAAAAGAGAATAGGAATGATCAACAATGCTTTCAACGGCATGAAATCAGTATTAACATCTAGAGAGATTAACAACGCATTAAAAATGAGAATTGTCAAATGCTACGTATATTCAACGCTCCTGTATGGCGCGGAAGCCTGGACATTGAACAAGCAACTAGAAAGTCGTACAGAGGCCCTGGAGATGTGGATATACAGACGAATATGTCGTATTTCATGGAAACAAAATGAACTGTTAAAGTCACGAACCACCGTGTCGCTGACTCATACCTGTGTAAACTGGCTATCGCACCTAGCGGCACGCCGGCCAGTCCAGCGAGTGCGCTCGCATTGAACGCTGGCATCGACTTGGCGGCGGCTCCAGGCCCGGGGAGAGACACAACAATTGTACCTGTGCCGTGGAGCAGGTTTCCGTTGACCACATCTGACGTCAGTGTTAGAGATGAACTTGTCATTTTCAGTATCCTTTAGTTAGAATAACACACTTCTTGTCTTGATAGCGGTTTTGGTCCCTTTATCCTTGAAATGTGTAGTAAAATGCGAAAGATTTATACGATGTGAAGAGAAACCAGAGTTGTACCCACTTTAGAGCTTTACTGCAGTTCCCCTCATTCTTGTTTACCATTGTCCATTCCCTTGAACTGCTACTATATATTTCACGTTTCGTCTTCGTAGTTTGTCGTCGATTTTTACAGTCCATTTGTTTCATGTCGTTTTGTGTCTGTGTTTGTTTGTCCTGTGCTGACTAAGGCTTTGGCTGCAACGTCCAATTTGTCTCTTGTAGTCGTGTTGTATTGAGCCTCAATGGCTCGGAACGCTGAAGAAGAAGAAGAAGAAGAAGAAGAAGAAGAAGAAGAAGAAGAAGAAGGAAGAAGAAGAAGAAGAAGAAGAAGAAGAAGAAGAAGAAGAAGACGTCGTGTTGTATTAAAGCTCACAATCTACTTCTCGTTTTTTGGGGGTGATTCATTCACCAGCTTTAGTTGTACGATTTCAGCTTGCTGAATTTAGTATAACAAAAACTCAGTGGAAGCCAAAGCGATGTTAGTTGCCGTATACGTTGTGAAGAGAAACCAGAGTAACAATGTTAGGGCGTCCATTGCGGGATAGTCGTTAACATCGTGCAAGGAGCTTGCAGTCTTGAGACATTATATATATTACATTAACAAGTACATTTTATTAGTTTTTAGCAGTAAAAGAATTTCAAACTTTAGGACGTCAAATTTTTGTGTTAACTGTGAATAGTTGGTGTCATTATATTGAACAATTAACAATTAATGTAACTAATTGCCTCTTTAGAAAAACGTTTGCGAGTTATGTCCCTTGCAAACAATTCTACTTCTTTCGTTCGCTTCAAATATGTCTATAACTGCAATGTTGTCTCTTGTATGAATCTAACAGTCTCTTTAGTTCACTCAGCGGTCCATAGAGTTTATCTTCCACTGATGTCTGTCTAGGCCAGAAGGTTCGCCTGGATATGTTGTAGTTTGGGCAGTCTTGGAGTATGTGCTCTGCTGTCTGCGACGCCAAGCCACATGTGCACATTGCTGAGTCACCAATCTTGAATTTTGTATACATGTGGTTGCGTAATCTAATGTGTCATGTTCTGTGGCGCAGAATAATTACCTGTTCTGGTCTGTCCATAAAGTGGTAGTCGTTTTGAGTAGGGTTTGGTGGCCTTCTGACTGATTTCATCATTCTTTCCTTTTGGTGGTATGTAACAGTCACATCAGGCTGTTCTTCTTTTGCTCCTTCCTTAGCCAATCAATCAGCTCTGTCGTTTCCGGGTACTCCACAGTGGGATGGTATCCACTGTAAGGTGACCTTATGCTGACTGCTAAGTTCAGAAAGTAGTGTCCTTCGAACTGGTAATTTCCCAGACAGGAGTGCCTCTATTACTGATTTTGCATCTGTCAATATCACCACAGGTTGTCTACCATGGCTGTTATCTTGTAATTTCTCTATTGCTATCTTGATTGCCTCAATTTCAGCATCATAGTTATGGCAGTACTTTCCTGTTGGAATTCTGGCCGTGTCCCTAGTATTATTTGCGTATTCTATATACACTTCCGCTCCTCCATTTCGAACAGCATTTTGCGCTGACCTATCTGTGTAGACTCGGATCCAGAGGTCCTGTTGGTATTCGTCATCAAGGAAGCTGAGATTGGCTGTTCTGCGCTGTACACTCTTCTGTTCTTCCTTGTCAAATATTCCTCTCACTTTTGTCTGGATTTGTAGCGATATTCTATGTTCATCTTTCCATGGAGTTCGCTCTGGAATAGTTAACAGTGGTATACCAACTGTGGGAAGATCGGTGGTTTCTCTGCAGAGTCGTTTGGCCTGGTGGATAAAACTACTTCTTTTCAACCGCCCCATAGCTAAGTTCTCAAATCGGTTCTTCATAGGGTGGAAGAACTACAAACAAGTTACCACTTTTAACGGTTTAAAGGTTTGGTGCAGAATATTTCTCTCTTGAGTCGAAAGATCAACAGTAAAAGAGACAGAGGCAGACCCAGAGAAATGGTGCAGGATGGTCTAAGATGGTTGACATGGAGGAATAATTTTAATAGAATGATTCAGAGCACCATTATAGATCAAACAGAACCAGAAGAAGAGACTGACCATGTAAATGATGGACAGAGGAAATAACAGAAGAACTCACGCCGAATCCTCCTATATTGGCCATTTCCGGTATTTCCCCCCAGACCCTCCCCATATTATTTATCTCTGTCTTTCATTCTTTTGCCCTGTGGAATTCAGAGAAAGAACTTTCTAGTCATGCTATTAACAGGTTTTCTCAGTGCATGCCATATCCAGTGCCAGCTTCTTTTCTGCACTTCTTGATTTACTGGAATATGTTAGTTCTCTCCATAAAATCTGTATGTGTGATTCTGTCATACCATTTCAGTTCTTCTATTGTGCGCAGGCACCAGTTGATGAATGTTTGTAGTATATTAGTCATTCTTCTTCTTCTTCTTCTGCGTTCATCCAGATTTTTTTTCCGGATGTGACTGCGTTGTGCCTGTTTACAGCAGAGCTGCGTTCTTGCGCCGTTAGGCCGACACATCCGACTTCTGCGGGCATTTGTTGGCCGGGTTAACCTTCCCGGATATTAGTCATTCTTTTAGTTGTTCCCCATGTCTCTGATCCTACAGTATTGCTGATTTAATGTTCTAGTTACAAATGCTAAGTTTGATGCTAAGCTTAATTTTCTTTGACTTCTATACATTTCATAGAGCTATGAAAGGTCTGTCTGTTCTCCCGTCTTTGTCTACATCACTACTTAAATATTTGTATGATTCCACCTCTTGAAGTGAGGTTTCACCAAGGATGCTTGATTTATTATCATTACATTTGCCTTCACCCTATGAATTTTTAGACCTATTTGTTGTGTTCTCCCATCTGATTTCATATATTGGTCAGGAGGGCACTGTCGTCAGTGAAGCCCAGACAATGATACCGCTCTATCAGAGTTGTCAGAAGATTCTGGTCATATTGTCTTCATAATCCCATCTATAGTCAGTAAGTCTGCTACTTTTTGGGGGGTATTTTTTTATGGCACATTCAGTAGATTGTTACTTGTCATCATTTATTGTCATCTGTAATATTGCTATTCAGATATTTTTCTCGTCAATGTTATACAATGAAATTCCAGATACATTGTTTACACCAATGGTTATTTATCAAAGTGTTGTTTTACTATTTTATTTTATTTGTAAACATCTGAAACAGTTATAACTAGTATTACATTTGGTTGTACCACTCTTTGTACCAAATACCTCTGGTTTTATTATTTCAGATTTTATATATGCTTTACGTGTGCGTAAATAAACCGTGTTTCTCGTATTGGCTTTTTAAATGTCCATTGTAAGCTAAGACAGGGACATAATTCTCATTTTTATTATTGACTGGTTGAAAGAGTTATTTGTCTGTTTAGGGTTGTGTCTAATATAGCTCGAGCATGGTCTCTCATCACATACAGATTCAAGCAGACAGTTGTGCGCGTACAGTTATATACAAGCTATTTGAGATGTCATCTTTGTTTTTTATTTGTAATATATTTGTGTGAATAATAAAAAGCACATAATTGTATGGGCTTTATAAATATGTTGTGGCGGAATTACAAAAATATATGATACACTCATTAGAGCATTGAATATAAATTATGACAATCTGGATTATGTGTCCATGTACAACTGAAAGCTTCTTCTTTTACTTCTTGTTTTGCTATTGTTTAGAAATGACTGTGAAACGTCTGGTTCTTTGGATGTATACTGATGTAAATGGGAGTTTACTGGAACTCTCAATCTGCTTCGTTTGAATATATATATATATATATATATTGCATGGGTTGGTGGGTGGGTGTGTGTAGGTGGGTAGATGTGTGAGTGAGTCACACACACACACACACGGAGAGAGAGAGAGAGAGAGAGAGAGAGAGAGAGAGAGAGAGAGAGAGAGAGAGAGAGAGAGAGAGCCTGAGCTAGTGTTCAGCCCAAAGTCAACTAAAACTAAGTAAGTGGCAGCCTTGGCAGCCATGGTAGTGTCATGGCTGGCAAGCTTGTCTGCTGACCTTGTGGTTTGTCACTGACGAGGGTGATTGTCATTGACGAGTGTGATAGTGTGTCACTGATGAGAGTAATAGTGTTCACTGATGAAGGTGATTGTCACTGATAAGGGTAATAGTTTGTCACTGTTGAATGTGACAGTATCTCACTATTGAGTGTATATTGGACAGTATGTCACTGCTAAGTATGACAGTTTGTCACTGTTTGAGGGTAATAGTTTGTCACTGTTGAGTGTGACAGTATGCCACTGTTGAATGTGACAGTTTGTCACTGTTTGAGGGTAATAGTTTGTCACTGTTGAGTGTGACAGTATGTCACCGTTTGAGGGTTAAAGATTGCCACTGTGGAGTGTGCCTGTTTGTCACTGTGTGAGAGTAGCAGTAGAACCAAGACTACCCATGTCTATCAGCATGGCACATGATGATGATGATAAGATCATGCTGCTGATCAATTCTGGACGATTGCTCATGCTGCACTTATTCTTGCACTTCCATTAACATCATTTCATTAGCTTCCAAGTTTGAGCTGGTTGTATTTCTCACAGGTGCAAGCTTTCTTCATGCTTCAGTCAGATTTCTTTATGTGGGACCTCTATGTGATGTTCTTGTCTATTGTAATGATAATATGTGAAATAACATTTGCATTGTGAATTCATAGATTGAAATTATGGCAAATCTATTTACGTAGCTAACCAGGAACAAACAAGGTCTGATTGTTTCAGAATGACCAAACAATAATGTGCATGTGTTTTATGTTTTTGAGATTAAATTTTACACTACAAATGAAGTCATCATTTATTGAACAAGTTACATTTAAACATACCTATCCACTAACATTGGTGTTTTATCGGCTTTTACCAATAACTGGCTAGCTGCCATCAGTGTCAATCTATGCCAGGCTATCTCAGACAATCATAGACATTACTAGCATGCTTTTGATGCAATATGCTTTTTACTCCACACTATCACCTTTTTGTTAGTGATATACTTGTAGTAGCATATTTTAAACTCATAGTTGTTACTGCATCATATGTATACTTGTAATACAGATTTCTATAACCCTAGAAATGTGTAATTGATTTGTTAGTTTGATAGCTTTATGGAGCTTTGATCCTGGACCAGTTGCCAACCAAGGCTTAGGGACTGGTCTGCCCTGCCACGATATTTAGTCTTTAGGTTGCATATTCTTGCACCACGATAAGGCTTGTACCCTCCCAATTGCGCTCTGCTATCCGAAGCGATTGACACAAAGTGGGGTGTCGGGTCTGGTGAGCACCGCACAACATTTGGCGCTAATGGAAAGCACGTAGTACCCGCTACTGGTGGACAATTAGAGCATTGCTTTGCTGATCCGGCAGCCTTTACAGCTTGTCTTGTTCCAGATGTATGGGTGGTACCTTTCCTCTGAAGTAATCTAGTCATGCTGAGAGAGGGATCATGCTGGGTGGGCAACACATGGTATCTACAATTCAGCCCAGACCTGTGCTGTGGAGAGGTATAACTCCATCCCTGGTTTTAACTGGTCTCGGATCGCTGCGTATTGTAGTTAATGTGCCTTTATTGAAGCACAATGTAACAAACTATCACCTGTCAAGATGGCAAGGTACCAGTCAATCAGCTTCATGGCCTCCCCAAACATTTTAGAATGCCATCTGTAGTAGATCAACACTGAAACCCAGCAACTGGATTTTATTTTTGAATTGGTTATTTGCTCCAGTTGTTGGTAATGATGAAATTTGGAGATGATAATTTGGAAATGAGAGGCCAACAATAACATTACAGTAAACAGACAGATACTAAAACTAGTGTCTTTTATCTTGGACATGTAATAGTAGGATGAAAAACACAGTGACCAATAAAAAGATATCAATTGAAACGTGAAAAAGAGCGTTGAAGCGCTACATAGAATCTGTACTTTTATATGGATGTGAAGCGTGGACAATGAGCAGACAAGCTGAAAAACATCTGATGGCTGTGGAAATGTTGTTTCTGAGGAAAATGCAAAGAATACCATGGACAGACAGAAAAAACAATGAACAAGTCCTTCATGAAACAAATGAAGATTGTAAACTGATTAGAGACATTAGACGTAGGCAGTCACAATTTTGTGGGCATGTTATTTATGAGAAGAAGTGAATTGGAGAACTTGGTGACAACTGGCAAGATCGAAGGGAAGAGACCAAGGGGAAGACCAAGAAGTAAATACCTGGATGGCTTGGCCATGTGGCATGGTCGAGACAGGAACACGGAGCTGATCCACGACTTTGGAGATCGAGTGAGATGGCAAAACATGACCGCCCATGGCACATGATGGATGGATGGTAATAGCAGGTGATAGTAGAAGTGAAACAGAAATCTTAAAAAGAATATGAATGGCCCAAATTATGTTATCAACATGAAAAGAATAGTTATATATATATTAGATGTTTTTCCCTAGGGCATGCATGTTGGTGCCGGCTCCATGGCCGAGGTGCTAGCAGCTTTCTCCGCTAATCCCGAATACTCTCGTCACGTGACGCGACGAGAATTAGCAGTGGTTCGAATCGCAAAAGGGACTTATGAGAGTATGGAGCCGGTCGCTCAGAAAGTCGTGGCGTGCTGATCAGCGTAATCTAGCCTAGGAATCAACATACAGCTGAAAGATGCTGGTGTTGACCGCAATATCCTGACACAGGATGGAAACGCGGAAAAAAAAAATGCATGTTGGTAAATGAGCAGATGGACAGATTGGCTGGGCCTGCACTGGGCCTGGATGGTAATAGCAGGTGATAGTAGAAGTGAAACAGAAATCTTAAAAAGAATATGAATGGCCCAAATTATGTTATCAACATGAAAAGAATAGTTATATATATATTAGATGTTTTTCATCTATTGGTATTGATGTTCAATAAGGCAATTATGCTCACGGCACTTTGGGATTCTCGTAGAAGGGTAGGTAAGCATGGCCGAATGGATAAGAACATGTGTTCTTAAGCATGCAGTGTGCTGATGCTGAGGTAATTGGTTCAACCCCTACACCGGACAGTTGGACTAAAATGTTGACTTATCGTCCTTGACTTGGGGTCGTACATTACAAGTACCTGTGAAGTTGGAGTGGGTTCGCCTGATGGCGAGGGACACTGTTAATAGGGAAATCTAATCCACATGCATAATTTAGTCCAGCACTAGTAGAAGTGGTGTGTATGGACTACGCTTGAGTTCAAAGTGAGCCATACCACGCTACACCTATGTGGTTAATTTCCTTTATTTATTTTTTATGTTTTACGTTTATTTCATATAAAGCAATGTATATTTACAAGGTGTAATGTGTGTTTCTTTTGCTTGTGTATATTACAGAGCGTTGCCGTTTATTAGTGTTAAGTATCACATGTGTGAATAAAACAAATACATACATATATACAGTTATGATAATGACATTTATGGCATAGTGACTGTGGAACACACATTCCTTGCATATGCTTCATTTTCACTTCCACAAGCGGAATTCATGTAACACCTGTCCATCTCTCCTCACACACACACACACACACACACACACACACACACACACACACACACACACACACACACACATCTTATCTTGATCTATCTCGCGCTTTCTGGAGACAGCAGTACATTGAATGCCGTGAGCTTGGGCAATAAACTTTAAATTATCATTCTAATTAAAATGTGGCTTCCTTGTAATTTCTGGGTCACTTAGCTACAGAGGTGAAGGTTCACATTGTTGGTGTTGTTGGCCTGATGTCAAATTACAGGGTGACGCTCTAGTACCCTGTAAATCTCCATGACACCTTTGGACAAGAATCAGGGATTTATAATTAGCAATTAGAGTCCATGGCCTGTCCCCAGGAAGATAATTGGTCCAAAGCTGTGACAGTGTCTGGGTTTCAGTTACAATGGGACGGGTTTAAAACCTGACCACTACAAGCCACCTTAGATTACTGGGTACTTAAAGGGCTCATTTAATTTGTTTATACATGGTGGTGCATGTTTTTTTTTCTTTTCAAACATATCATTACCATATAACATCATTTTAATACTTGAGATATCCTCTTGGTTTAAAGGCTGCTACAAACGCGCGCACACACACAAACACATACACACACTCATACACATGCGCGTGCAAATAATGCACCACACACACACAATAGCATCCACACACAGATACATACATATGTTACTGCCAACGACACAGACACACATCCACAATAAATTTCATGTTGCTCATTCAAATATAATAATAGGAAAATTAATAATAATGGTAGCAGTAATAATAATAGTTGTAATAATAATATGATTGTAAGATTATTAATACCGTCAATAAACACATTTACAGTTGTGGTATCCTTTGTTTAAAACAAGTTATTTGCTTCTTCTGTAATATGTGCTGTCTTCAGGCAAATCTCTTACGGGATTTGCGGTTGTGGGGCTAAGATTAGAATTTTTGAGACTTTTTGTTGATAAAGTTATTAGACAATTTCTTTTTTGATTGTTCTGTAATTGTATAATGCTTTGTTTCTTAATGTCCATACAAGATTTCTGTACTCTGCCAATAGAACAAGTAGCTTTGTGTGGATATCTTGTGTGGAGTAAGAATTGGATTTTATCATGATTGCTTTGTAAACATCTGTTCTTTGTTTCGTATAAGTGTTTAGGATGTTTTGTAGGAGATTTCTTGTTGGCATGATTGCGTTGCATTCATAATAGATGTGCTCTTCTGATTCTTGGACGTTCCGTCTACATAGCTGACAATGTAGTATTTGTTTAGTTAATTTTGCTATTCTCTCTGTTGTTGGGGTCATGTTGTAAACAAGCCTAAATGTAATTTCCTTTGCTTTTGGGGTAATCTGCTTGTTGTGAATATTATAGAAAGTTTCTGTATAATCTTTTATGAAATATCTATGTCCTATTTTAATTCGGAGATATAATGGAGTTGCTTGTATTTTAACTAAATGCTTGTAGATTGTGTGTGCTCTAATGTGTAGTAATTGTTCGTGTCCTTTAATGGCTGAAATACATGTTTTGTAAAACGTTGGGAGAGTTCCAAAGTAATGTGAGGATGTATTCCTAAGAGGTTTTAAATAAGATAGCCTAATTCCAATATCTCCCCCAATGGTGTTTCCACCTTGTCATGGTGGGGGATCTTGAGTTTCTCAATGACCCTGAGAGCTATGCCGGCGGTAGCGTAGCTACCAGCAGCGCCTCCCAAGCCGGACAGGTCAAAGGGTAGAGAACAGACAAAGAGAAACATCCTGGTCCTCCAGGTTGGGGGTTGAAGCGTGGGGTTAACATCCCCACGTTTGTAAAAATCCATTTTGTTACGAAACAGATACACGAGCCTCGAATTCGGACTGACTTATTTGGACATCAACCATGGAACGTTAAAGGACTTTTGAGATTTGGAACATGGAATGTACGGACACTATATCGAGCTGGAGCGGCCGAAGAATTAACCCGGGAGCTGGTTGAATATAAAATGGATATAACAGCAATTCAAGAAATAAGGTGGCCAGGAGAGAGTACTTTAGAGCAAAATGAAATGATTATAATATATGGAGGAAACACCCAAAATAAACATGAATTAGGAACAGGATTTGTCATTAAAAAAAAGAGTTATGGGGGAACGTTCTAAACTTTAAAGCTGTTAATGATAGGATTAGTAAATTACGAATAAAAGGTAAATGGAAAAATATAACGATGATTAATGTACATGCATCTACTGAAGAGAAAGAAGATAATATTAAAGAAGACTTTTATAATGATCTAGAAGATGTCATAGAAGAAACCCCCAAACAGGACCTCCTGATTGTGCTGGGAGACTTCAACGCAAAAGTACGTAGAGAGCAAACTCATAAAAAAGTTGCCGGTATGGAAAGCCTACATACAACTTCAAATGATAATGGATGGAGAGTCATCAACCTAGCAGAAGCCAAAGGACTGCAGATCAGCAGTACCAGACTGCAAAGAAAGGATATACATAGCAAGAAACTTGGAAATCATGTGACAAGAGAACCTATACTCAAATAGATCACATTTTAATTAACAACAATAATGCATCAAACATACAACAAGTTAGAAGCGATAGAGGAGCTAAGTGCCACAGCGACCACTTCCTCGTTGGGGCAAATTTAAAATAAAACTTAAGAGAGCTTTCTATGCTAAACTGCGAAGGTTACACCCAACATATAACAGAAAAAAACTACAAGAAATTACAGTCAAAGAGAAATTTGCAGATGAAATAAAATGTAAACTTGAAATTCTACAAAACCTGTTGGAGGAAAGCGTTGACTAAACTTGGTTGAACATCAAGAATACAATTCAATCTACAGAAGAATGTCTCGGTGTGTTAACCACGCATAGAAAGAACAGATGGTTCAATCCAAAATGTGAAGAAGCAGTCATTAGGAAAAAGAATGCCAGACATTTATGGTTAAATGACATCAACAACATTCAAAAGGAAGAGCAATATAAAAATGAATGTAAAGAGGCTACAAAAATAGTTCGACAGCAGAAGCGAGAATATAAGAGTAATATAATAAAAGATATGGAAACTAATCACCAGAAAAACGAATCCAGAAAGTTTTTTAAAGAACTGAAGTCAATGAAATGAGGGCACCAACACAACACATATGGTTTAAAAGACAGAAATGGGAATATGATAAATACCAATAAGGAAATGTGCAACACATGGAAAGAATATTTTGTTGAATTACTAAATTGTGAAGCTCCAAGTAACACTTTCTCACAGGAAGAGGTTCTAACGTGTGAACCACAAATTGAAGGACCTGCATTTGAAGAAATCCTATATGTAATCACACGACTTAAAAACAATAAGGCAACTGGGGCTGATGGAATTGCTGCTGAATTTATAAAGGCGGGTGGCCATGCATTACATCTAAAGTTATACGAACTAATAATACAAATCTGGAGGACTGTAGAATTACCCCATGACTGGAAAGAGTCATTATTGAAACCTATCTTTAAGAAAGTAGACAAGTTCCAGTGTGAAAATTATAGAGGAATATCACTTCTGTCCATAAGCTATAAGATACTATCCGCAGTATTACTAAATAGACTAAAACCATATTCAGAATCCATATTAGGTGACTACCAGGCGGGTTTTAGACAAAACAGTTCAACAATAGATCAGATCTTACGACAAATAGCCGAGAAACATTGGGAATATAAAAGAGATCTCTATAACATTTTTGTGGATTTTAAAAAGGCTTATGATAGTGTCCATAGGAAGTCGATGGAATGCTATGCGGGAATTTGGAATACCAAGGAAGTTAATCAACATGACCAGACTATGCATGGAAGATACTTATAATATAGTAACATATAAACTCCTCCAACATCATAAGGGAAGAAATACGAACTAGAATCAATTCTGGAAATAAGATATACTATGCACTACAACATCTACTAAAATCAAAGGCGCTATCTCGTAACACCAAGATCACAAAATACAAAACACTGATCAGACCAGTTGTGCTGTATGGCTCTGAAACCTGGAGTACAACGAAAGGAGATGAAGCCTTGCTACAAACCTTTGAGAACAAAGTTTTAAGACGCATCTTTGGACCCATTAGGGATACACAAAGTGGAGAGTGGAAAAGAAGAAGTAACAAAGTCATTTATGATCTGTTTAAGTCTCCGCTAATCACTGGTATCATGAAGGCCAATAGACTGGCTGGGTCATATAGAAAGAATGGAAGATAATAGGGAAACAAAACTCGCTTACACTCAGGAAATAAATGACCGTAGACCCCGAGGTAGACCAAGAAGACGGTGGAGAGATAATATATATACAGACCTACAAGCACTTGGAATCAACGACTGGCAAGAGAAGGTCAACCAGAGAACGAACGAACGAACGAAGAACAAACTTTATTTTAAAAGGGTAACAAATTGGGCACGCAGGCCCGTCTTACATTCGGCCCTTTGGATCACTCATCTTTCATTCATCAAATGTGAATGTTACATTTACACACGGACAAAAAACATTGTCAAATGGATTTTGTAAGTATAAACAGTGCATATTTCGCATGGTATATTCACATGGGGAAAAAAGAAACATTGTCAAATGAAACTTGTAAACATATGTGCATATTGCATTGTTGTGAGACACATCCCCCATCCACCCTCACACCCCGCTGCCACCCACACATCCCTCAGCCACCCACACATCCCCAACCCACCCACACATACCTCCACGCACTCATACAGACTCAGGCAAACATACATGCAGACACAAACCCACTACACAACCACAAACCAACTACACATCCCCCACCTATACATACATCCCCACCCACAAACACATCTCCCCACCTGCCCACACGTATCCCCCACCCATAAACATCCAAAACACACACACCTCCCACCCACACACCCCACCACCCACATATACCCCACCCACACACATCCGCCGATCACAAGACGCTCACGCACATCTTCCCACAAAAACACATATCCCCCAACCATACACTCATCTCTCACACACATCCACCCACTCACGTACTCATCCATCAACCACTCACATCCACACATCACCCACTCGCCCATAAACACACGCATCTCTCATCTACCCTCCCACCCACACACACCCCAACCACCCAACCAAACACACATCCCCCATCCTCACATACATCCGTCATCCACCTGCACATCCCACACATCCCCCCTCCCACACAAAACTCCACCCATAAACACATTCCCCTCACACACACACACATCCCCCACATGCATTCCTCATACACATCCCCGCCCACACATCCCTCACCCACACACACATCTCCCCACCCACCCACACACATCCCCCACATACAAACATCCTCACCACTCACACATACATCCTCCACCCACTCACATTTACCTCACAAACATCCCTCACACACACATACATCTCCCACAGACTACACATCCCTTCACTCATCCACACATCACCCATCAACCCATACACATCCCCCACATACAACCACTCCACACATACATTCCCCACACCCCCACACACATCCCTTACATACACACCCACACAAACATCCTCACATCTACACACATACATGAAACTAATATGAACAAACTCCCACACTTTACACACAGTTGAGACACTGATGATTGTCGTGAGCATTCTCGCAAAAATGGTAAGAAGTGGAGAAAGAAATTGTACATATACATTGTGTAGCGTAAAAAATTAGTGATGCAATTCAACTCTCTCTCTCTCTCTCTCTCTCTCTCTCTCTCTCTCTCTATCTATCTATATCTCTCTCTCTCTCTCTCTCTCTCTCTCTCTCACTCTCTCTCTCTCTCACTCTCTCTGACGAATGGAGACGGATTGTATCTGCAGCAAAGAACCTCAATTGCTCGGAACGCTGAAGAAGAAGGAGAATTCCAATATAATTGTCAACAACTCAACTAACAGGCCTCATCGGGTACTTCTCACACACCCATACAAGACAACTTGCAAGTCGTGTGGGAGGCAAAATGCATGGTCCATTTTATTGCCGTTGGCTCGCTTACAAGCGGTAAACAGTCGCTAATGCAATACACAATATACAGCCACAGAATTATCTAACACAAACTGCTAACCCTATGCTAGTTCTATCTATTAGTGAACACAAAACTCCTAACGCTATTCTAAACGATGTGAACGCCTCAAGTCCAGTCTCCCGTCTGCCTAACCTCTCTCCCGTCGTTACACACCACGCGGGGTGACCTTCACCTTCGTGCGTGTTACCTCACATCGCACTCTGCTGGCAAACGTGGCCTGTTGAGTGTCTACTCAACTGTGCTATGGCTTCACGAGGTGTGGTACTATCGTGATTAGAGTGCTAACTCTCTGAACACCGCCTGCGTGTCTCATGAGGGAGTGGCTAACCCTCTCCTATTACCTCATCTCCCCTGCCCTTGCCTCGGGCACCGTATCTCCTCCTGGTCTCTTCAGGGTTGACCGCTCTCCCTGGCGGAGGGGATGCGGTCGAGTCTTTGACACACACCCACCCCTCTTGTGTTGCGTCATCAACTTTCACTCATTGGTTGTGACGCAAGAGGTTCCCAAACAAAAAATTAGTGTCTCTAATTTTTGTCAAAGACTCTAGATAACCTGGCTTTGGGCATTCCAATAGACTATTAATAACTATTGTCACAATGTAGCAAAGCCTTACTTGGCTACTGGCAATCGCCACAAACTTGACTGGTTGGCGTGAGCCCCTTCTCACATGCTATATTATATTTATCAGAGGTATGTCTGAACCGGACCGTTGTCTTATAAGACCTGCCCTCACATAGTAAATTAACTTACTACCCATACAAAGTTGACTTTCTTAGGGTCAACACATGAATTATTTCATGTCCCCCATATAATATTTAACAACCATTCTACAAGAGTGTGTGCGACAGGCTTTACCTCCTTCGCTTCCGCGCGTAAGACTTTATTTCACTGTTAATTTAGTTCTTCGTTGTCTATTATGTCCCCTGGCCCCATAGTTATCTGTCTTTGATTTACAAATAGTGTATGCAATTTATATGTTTGTTTTTCTGTTTGTTTGTGTGTTTGGATGTAATAAATCTACTAATCTAATTTCTATCCTCTATTTATAAATTATATGTGTATGTATGTTAGTTTTTTGAGTGTTATAATTTGGTTCAATGTGGCCACAAACAGGTGTATAACACTAATTCGTGACTACATTCACTTGTTATGAAACCCAAAATACTGTAATCTAAGTTCTAAACTATATTACAGACAACACATTCACACAATTTCACTAACGAAAACTTTACATTCTAACATACCATTCTAATTCTATAACTAAGTATTTAATGTGTTACCTAAATTTATTAAATTTGTTATGTTAATTATATGATATGATTATATTACTTCTTATTTTTTTCTAATCTAAGTGATGTAATCTAACTATTTAAATGCAATTGTTGTGATGTGAGTTATGTACCTTAATTAAATGGATTATGTGACCACAATTTATGTACTTTTCTAAATACTATGCTAAATAATGTTTTTAAATGCACAAAGGAATTATATGAGTGATGTTCTTAATCTAACTGGTGTAAATGCTGTATGTTACCTTATCTACTCTTTTTAATCTATTATGATGTAAAATGATGATACTAATAAATGGTAATATTTGAAAGATGGTATGGTTTCATTAAGATGGAATAAACTAACTACAATGAAACTAAGTGAAATATAACAATCTAAATGGTACTATTCATATCATAAATTTAATTTAACTTGTAATAAACTATTCTTATGTCTAAACTAATATTCTAATCTAATTTTAATGGGTTAATTACTGTACTAACTACATTATTAAAATAAATGAGAACTGTTATAGTTCCTAACCTACATCTAATTTATCACTATCTTAAAATATTATATTACATATCACAATAAGTTTATATACATAGTATTTGGTTTCCACAGGTTAGTAGTTGCCTTCATGTATGTGCAATGGTTGTATAGGCATAATATAACCACACATTTTGCCTGGGTATCTGAAATACATTACACAGTCATCTTAATGTTCTCTCGGTAGTGCACGTGTAGAGTTCGCTGGTGTCGTAGCTCTGTCTTTTCGTGTCTGTAATTAAGCACTGTTCTGACACTGTTTTCTGCGGTTCATATATATGATACACCGGAATGGAGCTTAGTTGGAAATGAGCTGTCCTAGTTCACACGGTGGTATCTAAGTATAGCAGCACAGTTCTTAATCTGATGTCTACGGACACATGATAGTTCAGTGTTTTGGTACATGATTACGCCAATAATGTGGATATGTATGTAAGCTATTTTACATCTTATATTATCAGATACCCATGTACCAACCATCACTCTACATTTAACTGTTGGATTTCAGGTATTTCTACCCCAGATGGTCTACTAAGGGTATCAGCTAGGGTGTTGTCTTTCCCCTTAATATGCTCTATACTGAACGTATAGTTTTGAAGGATAAGAGACCACCTGTATATCCTGTCGTTTCGGTGCACACCAGTCTGAATGACCGTAATGGGAGAATTGTCGGTCTGGATAATGAAGTGCACACCCGCCAGAAAGCGGTGGAGCTTTCTCACTGAGTAGATGACGCTCAGGGCCTCCAGTTCTGCTATCGAATATCTGGACTCGGTAGGTGTGATCTTACGGCTCACGTAGCAAATCGGATGGAAGATGCCCTCATAAAATTGGCCTAGGACTGCAGCGATGGAGATCCTGCTGGCATCTGTCCTAAGATAATAAACGAGCCCAGGGTTAGGCAAGCGGAGGATGGGAACATTACTAAAAAGAATTTTCAATTTTGACAATGCAGAAATTAATAATGCATCTTTCACATCCAATTTTACTGATGCTTTTAATACATTCGAAAACACACTAGTTATTTCAGCTAGGTTTGGAATAAATTTACTATAGTAATTAACTAATCCCAAAAGACTTCTAACCTGCTTTTTCGTAGTAGGCATGGTTAGATTCATAATTTTTGTAATAATCCTATTGTCAGTCTTCAGTTGACCTTGAGAGATGACATGACCCAAAAATTCAATTTCTTTTAGGCCTAATTCGACTTTGCTCGGTTTGACTGTGAGACCGAAGAGTCGCAACCTATCAAACACATGTCTCAGTTTCAGTAAGTGTGTAGTCCAGTCTTCAGTATGGACACATATATCATCTATATAGGTCACAGTATTCGTCACTCCATGTAACAGATCTCTAGTTAAGCGTACGAAAGTGGCAGGAGCATTTCGAAGTCCGAAAGGAAGAAATCGCCACTCGTATAGTCCTAAAGGTGTTGAAAACGCAGTAAGATGCATAGATTGAGCTTGCATCGGGACCTGCCAGTATCCTTTAATAAGATCTAGTTTTGAAAAGATTTTAGAAGTAGACATGTCCAAGATAAGATCTTCGCAGGAAGGAATAGGTTCTGCGTCGATCTTAGTGATGTTATTGAGTTTCCGATAGTCCACGCACAGACGAATTGTGGAATCCTTCTTCTTAATTAGGACGATTGGAAAAGAGTACTCTGATGTAGACTTTTGGATAATCCCGCTAGCTTCTAAATTAAGAATTTCCTTATTTAGATTTTCCCTATAGCTGAGTGGGATAGAGTACGGCCTACATTTAATAGGCTTAGAATCCGAAAGACGAATGGAGTGTTCGATTCTGTCCGTCCTACCTGGGATGTCAGAGAATAAGTCTTTGTATTCAGTAACTAACTCCACTAATTGTCGTCGTTGAATGTCTGTTAGTCCCTGATCTATATGTATGCTGTCCACTGTCGCAGTTTTGTCTACAATGGGAACAGGTAGTTCCATTCCGTCGTCGTCTACCTGATTCAGTACCGTGGTGGTGCTAAGTGTGTATTCTGTTAACTCACTGGGTGTATTGCCATTGTCGGAACTGCCAGTCTCGCTAACTAGTGTAGTTGCGTTGTGTATGTCTGTCGTCTGATCACTGGGTGTTGGTGCACTCTGTTCGTCTGTCACTACTTCTGTTTCTTGTCTTGTATAGTAAGGTTTCAACATGTTGACATGGAATATCTTTAAGTGTCCGTTTATCGATATTTCATAGTCAACATCTGAAATTCTGCGTACCACCTTGAATGGCCCTTGCCATGAGGTTAATAGTAAATTTCTTTTGTCTGGAAGTAGCAAGAGTATGTCTTGATCTGGTTCAAGTTCAATTGTTCTTGTCCCTTTGTTGGCATATTGGCGGTAGATTTGACCCTTCCTCTCCAAAGCTGCCTTAGCTATAACACACGATTTCATGATCTTGTCTCGTGTCTCTGTCACCATTTCATAAGGTGTTTTTGGGGTAGGAATTTCTATCGAATTTGTTAGTACCTGATGGTAAATAGTTAGGGGTCCACGTGGGTTAGCCCCGTAAACTAATTCAAAGGGTGAGAAACCCGTGCTAGAATGGGGAATCTCCCGATAGGCGAACAGCACTGTTGGTAACAGTGTATCCCAATCAGCTGGGTTTTCTGCTGTAACCTTAGCCAGCATGTGCTTTAGGTCCCCATTAATTTTCTCTACTATTCCATTGCTGGCTGGATGGTAAGCTGTCGTAAAATGTTGCTTAATGCCTAACATTTTTGTAAGGGCTTGCGTTGCAGCCGATATGAACTGAGTTCCACGATCGGATAAAATGGTCCGTGGGAATCCGAATCGTGAGAACAGGTGTAGAAATACATTGGCAACGTCTTTGGAGGTGATGTATTTCAAAGCTACTGCCTCAACCCACCTTGTACATAGGTCGACCATTGTCAATATGAAGCGATTTCCTTTGCTGGACACCTGGTTTAGGGGTCCAACAATATCTACCGCCACACTTTCAAATGGCCTAGAAGCCAGTGTAGAAGGCTGTACCTCAGCTGTAGGATGTTTACCTTTACGTACCAATTGTTGACAGACATTACACGAACGACAAAATAATTTTATGTCATTGCAAAAACCTGGCCAATAGAAATGAGCCTGAATTCTGGCCCTGGTCTTATCATATGCAAGATGACCAGCAAACGGTGACTCATGTGCAATCTTTAGCACAGTTAGACGATGTTGTTCAGGTAACACCGTTTGCTGAATCTCATGGTTACCAGTAGTATAATATCTAGTTAAAATACCATTGTTAAGTCTAAAAACCCAAGATGCATTTTTGGTCACTTTGGCTTTATCTTTTAACAATTTTAAGTATGGAGACACACTAGTATCAGCTTTTTGCTGTTCTATAAATTTCTGTCTGCTGGTGTCATCTGTGCCAGTTGGGGAAAGCAACAGTAGTCTCTCATCTTGTAGTGTGTCTTGATGTTTCACACTGTCTGCTCTTGTTGTTGCATTAGCTGCATTTAATTTCTCCCATGCAACTATTTCCTCATTAGTACATTGTTTCAGTTGAGGTAAACACCCCAAAATTAAATCAGTACAAGGGTTGTTAAGTATTGCACAAGTAAAGGTACCAGAAAGAAACGGAGAATCAATACGGGCTTTTGCCAAAGGGTAAGTCTCAATGTTACCCGAAAAGGTTCGGCATCTGACAGTGTCACCTGTGTAATCACCCGGGCTCACTAGTTCTTTCCGAAGACCGATAAGGGTGCTGCCGCTGTCCAGCAAACATTGACATGGTACATCATTGACCATTGCATTGTGGAACACTAACTTGCCTCTGGAGGCTAATGCTGCATTCACACTCACAGATGAGCATGGTACTGTATGTCCACATTCTAGTCTTCCGTCTGCATGGAATTGGTGACATCGTTCACAGCTGTCAAAGCTTAATATATCGTTAGCAGCACACACATCCTTTGCTTGGTTAGTTGGTAAGTCACTTTCAATCTCACACTCATTCTCACTACCACTATCTGAAGAGGTGTCGATCAACATAGCGTTGTTAGCTTTCAAACGTTGGCGGCCAAGGCACTTATTAGAATAATGGCCATAAGAGGAACAAAAAAAACATTTGATTGCACGCCTGTATGCAGACCGTTTGCTTTGCTGCTTCTTGATCACATTTTCAAGATGCGCCGGATAATTCGGCGATTTGTCGCACATAGCATAAGTGTCGTGCATTAGTCGACAGTACATGCATTTGGAAACTTTTCTGTCTTTCTTATCATACTTCTGAAAAGGTTTTCTGTTACCCTGATAGTTTTTTGATTGGTCTTTGACAAAGGAAACTATCTCAGAGTCACTTGAGGTCTTAAAAATCTCTCTGTTAGAAGAAAAATATGCTGAGCCTTTTTTTTCGAACTGCTCGATGTTTTCAATGTCTGACTGCTGCAAAAACTTAGCAAAAGGAGAAGGTATAGTAGATATACACTTGTCCATAGCTATTAGGTTTTTTAATCTATCAAAGTCTTTTCCTATGTTAGCTGCTTTAAGCCACCTGTTTAGTACACTCTGCACATTTGAAAAATAATCTATAAAAGTTTCACTAGGTTTAGGTTTTAAATTTGAGAACTGAACCTGATACCCAGGGGCATCAAGTAAAAAGTGCTGCATAATCCTATCATGGATGCATTGATAGCTAGATCTAAGTTCAATAGGAATAGACTCTATTACTTTAAGGGGCTCACCACTTAGATTCTTCATGTAAATCGGAGCCCACATATCTAAAGGAACTTGGTGATATTTAAATTGGTACTCTACATTCTCTGTCCAGGCAGATATGGAGTCCTCTTTACAATATGGTTTGATAATATTTTTGTATTTGTTGAACTTATTTTCCTCTTGTTGACTTCTTAGTTTAGTGGCAGAGATCTCTGCGTGTGAGTCTATATCCATGCTTTTCATCTTTAATTGTGTCTCTGATTCTACCTGAATTTGTTTTTCTTTAACTCGTGCCATTTCATCTATCTCTTTTTGCTTTAGATCTAATTCCTTTTGTTTTAATTCTTTCTCTTGATCTAATTGTTTTTGTTTCATCTCCTTATCATGTTCTCTTTCTCGTGCGCGTTCGTCCCTTTCCGCATTCTCTTTTCGTGTTTGTTCCTCTTTTGTTTCTTTAAATTTCTGATCAGCATATTGTTGTAGTTCTTTTCCTGTTAATTCTAGTTCTTTGCCTGCTTTTATGAAATCTGATAAAGTTGCCATCTTACTTTAGTACTTGGCTAACAGTGATAGGCAATGATGACTTTAATCAGTTATTTATCTTTGATATGTTATGTTTGTTCTTATCTGATCACTATCAGTTGTGCTTTCTGTTTATACCCTGCCCAGATTTATCTTGCAGAAAAACAGAGTATACAAATATGTCAACGCGTTACAAGCTGAAAAAGAGATGCACTATTAATCAAATTGCATGACAAAATATATAAGTGTACTCAGCTTAATGTGGGAACGAAGCTCCTTTGACACAGGTCACCTTGTTTGGTACACTGGGGTGGCGACACGTTTCGTACGTAGCACACGGTATTTGGCCCACAGGTGTATGTGCACAGCTGTTGTTTGCCCTCTGATATATAGGGCAGCAGTAAACACGTCTACTAAACGATATGATTTACTCGACAACTAAGGACAATGACTTAGACAATGACAGACTTACGAACACCTAGAATATGTATTAATTAATTTTAATGTCAATGTCCTATCTTTGTTTTAAACAATAATTGCCTTTCGTTACTAACCTAGTTAATTTCTGTAAACGTTGTGCAGCTAAGTATCAGATGCTTAGCCCGAAAATAGTTCCATCGTGACGATAAGCAAAGAGAAAATAGACCCAAAAATGAATAAATGCTTGTAAAGAAATCAAAATAACATAATAATGTGTCAACAAATAAATATATTCATTTAGTAACTTAAATAAGTAAATAATAAACAATATACAGCACAGATTCAGGCGGGCCGCCGCTAAGCGATCTTGTAAACATTCGACTGCTTTATGCTAATGACGCAGAACAACTGTCTGTCAATCACTCTACGTCATCGCGCAGCGCTATTTTTAGATCTCAAAAATCAATATTGTCGGCTGCCTGTGTATTCCTGCGCCGTGAATCATGTTTGGTGCTTATTCAAGAATAAATTGGTAAATATATGAATAAATATAAGAAAATAAGAATATTAATACTTACAGCTTCGAAGAATACATGATTTCATTCAATAAATATATCATAAACACAATTAAACACTATTTTGTCACGATAGGCATATTTCTAGCTCGCAAATTCTCCTGTCTGCACAAATTATCGTTACTACAAAAATTAAACCCTAGTCTGGAGTCCGTGGATGAGTGGATTAGCTTGAACTTTTCGTTCAAGCTTCACTTCTTGACACCACAATTACCCTTTTACTGTGGGTATTAGCTTGGCGCTTTCGTCCAAGCACCACTTTCTGACACCACAATTACCCTTTTACTGTGGGTATTAGCTTGGCGCTTTCGTCAAAGCACCACTTTCTGACACCACAATTACCCTGGCCTGTCAACAACTCAACTGACAGGCCTCATCGGGTACTTCTCACACACCCATACAAGACAACTTGCAAGTCGTGTGGGAGGCAAAATGCATGGTCCATTTTATTGCCGTTGGCTCGCTTACAAGCGGTAAACAGTCGCTAATGCAATACACAATATACAGCCACAGAATTATCTAACACAAACTGCTAACCCTATGCTAGTTCTATCTATTAGTGAACACAAAACTCCTAACGCTATTCTAAACGATGTGAACGCCTCAAGTCCAGTCTCCCGTCTGCCTAACCTCTCTCCCGTCGTTACACACCACGCGGGGTGACCTTCACCTTCGTGCGTGTTACCTCACATCGCACTCTGCTGGCAAACGTGGCCTGTTGAGTGTCTACTCAACTGTGCTATGGCTTCACGAGGTGTGGTACTATCGTGATTAGAGTGCTAACTCTCTGAACACCGCCTGCGTGTCTCATGAGGGAGTGGCTAACCCTCTCCTATTACCTCATCTCCCCTGCCCTTGCCTCGGGCACCGTATCTCCTCCTGGTCTCTTCAGGGTTGACCGCTCTCCCTGGCGGAGGGGATGCGGTCGAGTCTCTGACGAATGGAGACGGATTGTATCTGCAGCAAAGAACCTCAATTGCTCGGAACGCTGAAGAAGAAGGAGAATTCCAATATAATAGTGTGCTAAAGGGTGTTTTTCTGGGTGTTGTAGGATTTCCCCTACGTGTTTGATCCTAAGTGCTTGTATTTTGATTGTTATGTCTTGGAGGGCGATACCTCCATCTTTTTTGTCTTGCATGAATGTAGTATGTTTGATACTGTAGATGGTGCTGCCAAACACAAAGCGTCTGATCTCTTTGTTTATGTTTGTGACAGTCTGACGTGGGGGGGGGGTGGGGGGGGGGCTCTAGGACTGTGCACAGATATAGTATTTTTGGAATTATATATGTATTAACAATGGTACTTCTACCAAATATGGTAGTTGTTTTGTATTTGTACCTCTGTAATATATTTGTTATTTTCTTGTCTAGATTGTGCCATGTGTCTTTGTGTGTCTGATTTAGTTGACATGAGTAGACTATTCCCTACAATTTTATAAGATTGTTTGATGTTAAGTCAAATGAAAAACCCGCATTATTTTTCCATTTGCCTAAGCCCATTATAGTAGATTTTTGGACGTTTAATTTTGCCCCACTATCTTTGCCGAAAAACGAGAATGTTTCCAAAATGATCCATACAGATTTTTCAGTTGTCGGAAAGAAAATGGTATCGTCGGCATAAGCAAGCAGCTTTTGTTCACCCTTCCCTGGAATGAACGTACCCCTGACATTGTTGTCCTGTCATATCTTTTCTAGAAGTGGCTCTAGAGCGACAACATATAGTAATGGGGACAAGGGACATTCCTGTCTTACTGACCCAGTCAACCTGAAGAATTGGTTAGGGTATGGTTTAATAGAATCCGACTTTCCGGTTTTAAATATAAAATTTGGATCCATGTCCGAAATTAATTTCCCACGTTGCAGTGTGAGAGAGTTTTGTGGAGGTATGAGTGAGATATTCTGTCGAATGCTTTTTCTTGATCTAAAGAGAGAATTGAGGACTGACAGTTTTTCATATGTGTGTAATTGATGATGTCTCTTATGAAGTGTGTGTTTCTGAATATTCCGGTGTTGTACACTACATTGCTGGTCTTCATGAATGAGAGTTGCCATTACTGGTTTCAATTTATTCGTCAAAGCATTTGTTAAAATCTTGTAGTCTACGTTTAGAAGCGAGATCGGTCTGTAACTCTTTAAAAGTGTCTTGTTGGTGTTCTCCTTCGGAATAAGAGTGATGTAAGACGTGTTGAAACTTGATGGGAGTTCTTGTTTGTGGAAAGATTCATAGAATACTGTTAGTAAAAGGGGACCTAGAAGAGGACAGAAAAACTGATAGAATTAAGCGTTAATACCATCAGGTTCAGGCGATTTGCCCTTCTGCATTCTGTGAACCACCTGTGTTATATCTGTTAGTGTTAATTCAGTATCTAGTGTTAGTTTATGTTCCTCTGTGAGTTGTTTTGTGAATTTCATAAAATGTTCTTGTACGTCAGCCTGTGTGTTTTCCTCTTTGTAAAGGTTGTTATAATAATCTTCAAAGGCTAAGGCTATTTGTTGTGGCTCGACTTGTATATTTCCTTCCCTGTCGATTATCTGGCCTATCTGTCTGCTGCGCTGTATGTTTTGTTCTATAGCTAGGTATTGTTTACTCGGTATCTCTTGTGTTATAGTTTGTAACTTTGTTGGCAGTAAAGCCCCCTAAAATCGGTAATTTCTGTGGAGATCGTATTCTTCCTGTAATGCTATGATGTATGGTGAATTTTTGTCTGTCTGTAGCAAAAGCTTAATTGCATTTTCCAATACAGTTTCTTGTTGTAGTTTTTGCTTGTGTATTACTGCTGCTAGTGTTTGAGTTCTCACTCGTATAGTTTGTTTAAGTGTTTCCCAGAGTTCTCTCGCATTACCCTCCGGTATATCGCTTGTGTATGTGAGGATCAGTTTTGTTATGCAATCTACATAGTCCTGATTTTGCAAAAGTTTGCTGTAAAATTTCGAATGGGGAATCTTCTAAGATGTGGTGTTGCTTGTATTGTGTTTAATGATGCAACTACGGCCTTATGTTCTGTGAAGTTCAGTGTCTCCTGTAAATGCTTGACTTGTGTTATATGATGTGTTATGGGCGCATAAAGGCTATCTAATCGCGCTGCTCTGTTATGTGCATTGTTTGTGTGTGTTGTATCTGTTCCAATGGGATGCGTCTGCCTGTATGTGTCTGTCAGCTCATGGATATCTAAAATTATTTGCAATTTGTCTAACTGATGTTCATCCTCCCCTGTTGTGTTTCTAATTTGCATTCTTACATCTCCATTTATCAGGTAATGCGCCGAAAGCACGCAATTAAAATCACCCCCTAAAATGATGTTGTGACCGAGATATGAGCATGATAATAAGTTTTCAAGTGCTTGGTAGAAGAGCGGCTGATTTCTGTAGTCAGGCGGTGCATGTATGTTGATAATTGTGTATTTATCTATGTTATTCCCCATCTGTAATATAGCTATACTATCCTGGCAGTCCCTGTCCTTCTCTATAATCTGCCACCTGTCCGATGTCTGTATTATTGCTGTACCCAATCAGATCTGTTGAGTACTAAGACTAAACCATGAGTGTCTTAGACCTAAGCATGTTATGATATACGATGCGTGTTCGTCGGTGTTAACGTTAGTTTCCTGTATGAGTATAAAATAAGGTTTATATTAGTGTATGAGTGGTATAAGATGATTAATTTTGGATCTTATACCCCGAATGTTAATACTCATTATTTTAATTTCCGCTGCCATTTTTGTTGTAATATAAGTAACAGTTGAGTATAATTAAGTTTCTTGTTTAAAACTGTCTGTATTCATGTTATCATTTCTGAAGATATTCAGTAGATTCCTTCGCCGGGCTTGAAATATCTAAGTCAATAACGAGGCGTGGAGAAGAATCTGACAGGTTTCATTGCCGTGGTGGTATGTTGATTGTATCACTGTCTATTCCGGTCATGGCGCTGGTCGTTATCTGTTCAGTATAATTACTTACACATTTCTTTTTGTTTGACCTGACGCTTCAGACGGTGTAGGGTGGTCGTGGTTGTTGAGGGGCGGCAGCGTGGTATTAGTTGTTTGGCGGGCTGGAGGTGTCGAGCTTTCACCATCTGACAAGCTCTTCATCGTTTCCAATTTCAATTCCAATTTTGGTACGAGTACCCCCTTTTCAGCCTTTGAGTTTTCAAAGGAGTGTTTATGGTGTAGCTTGTAGTTTCTCTTTCGTAATTTGGGCTGCTTGTTGTCAGCTTCCCGGCATCTGATGGGTTGATTGCGTTCGTTACTTTCTTGATGAGGTTTTTCATGTCTGGACAGAGTCGCGCACTTGTTGAGGCCTGTAGTAATTCGGTACCCACCCCGTCCTATTGTGCTGTTTCCTTCAGGGAGTTTTACCAGTTGTCGTCTCTCCTGGTGTTCCTCTTATTTCCCCGTCGTGAGTTGCATTCGAATCTTGGTGGTGAGTGATATTGTTCTTCCTCTTTTGCTTCTTCTTCTTTTCTTTGTGCCCTTGTATCCTCTGGTTCGGGTGTGGCTGTTTGGATCTTGAGCACATTTTTCTACTTTTTAATAAGTCTGGACTAGATATTTCTCTCTTTGGCTGACAATGCTAACATTTGGTTGACAAATTTTCCTACTTTTTATAAGTCTGGACGCTATATTTTTTTCTTTGGCTGATATTTTTTCCTATTTGGCTAACATGTTTTCCTACTTGGTCAATATTTTGTTCTATTTGGCTAACAAATATTCCCGGTTTTCATAAGTGTGGACGTGTTATTTATGTATTTGGCTGACGTTTTTCACATTTGGGTAACACATTTTCCTACTTGACCTTCGTTTTCCCCGTTTGGCTATTAAAGTTTCCTACTTTTCATATGTTTGGGTGAGATATTTCTGTATTTGGTCTAACTTTTTCCCGTTTGGCCGACAATTTTCCTACTTTTTATAAGTTTTTGCGAGATATATCTCTCTCTGGGTGATATTTTTTCACATTTGGTTAACAAAGCTTCTTACTTTTAATAAGTTTGAACGATATATTTCGCTACTTGTTCAATATTTTTCCTCTTTGACTAACACATTTTCCAACTTGGTCAATATCTTTCCCGTTCGGTTAACAATTTTCCTACTTTTTATACGTTTGGTTGAGCTATTTCTGTATTTGGCCGACAATTTTCACATTTGGCTAACAGAATTTTCCTACTTGACCTAGGTTTTTTCACTTTGGCTAACAAAGTTTCCTACTTTTCATAAGTTTCGGTGAGGTATTTCTGTATTTGGCCTAACTTTTTCCCATTTGGCCGACAATTTTCCTACTTTTTATAAGTTTGGACGAGATATTTCTCTTTGGGTGATATTTTTTACATTTGCTTAACAAAGCTTCCTACTTTTTATAAGTCTGGACGAGATATTTCTCTCCTAGGTTGATATTTTTCACATTTGATTAACAAGTTTCCTACTTGGCCAATATTTTCCCTGTTTGGCTAACAAATTTTCCTAGTTTTCATAAGTGTGGATGAGCTTTTTCTGTATTTGATCGACATTTTTCACATTTAGCTAACAAATTTTCCAACTTGATCTAGGTTTTTTTCATTTTTGTCTAACAAAGTTTCATAGTTTTCATAAGTTTGGCTGAGGTATTTATAAGTTTGGTCTAACCATTTTCCAATTTGGCTGAAAATTTTCCTACTTTTCATAAGTTTGGTTGAAATGTGGCCCAAATATTTTCCTTGTGGAGATCAGCTTTCTCTACTTTTCATAACTTTGGTGGAGATATTTATAAGTTTGACCTATATTTTTCCATTTGGTTAACATATTTTCTTATTTGAATGTTAAAGTGGTAGATAGATGCTGTAGTTTTGCCTGGCTGTGAAGTGTGGCACTGAGCAGACACATTTGAGAAAAAATATTGGTCTTGGAAATGGGTTTCTGGCGAATGAAACAAAGACCCGTATAGGCACAAAGGGGAGAGAAAAAATAGAGAGAGAGAGAGAGAGAGAGAGAGAGAGAGAGAGAGAGAGAGAGAGAGAGAGAGAGAGATTTGAGGTTTTCATTTACCGATCTGAAATCGTATGATGATAGTGTTTGAGCACTTATCTAGCTACGCATCCACTCACCCACCCTTTAACATCTAATTTCACTAAGCCATACCCACTACAGCCAATAAAACAGGTCATCAGTACTTTTTAAAGGTTTTCATTTGTACCCGTATGCTAATAGTGTATATACCACTCAACCCTCTACATATAACTAATAACCACTATCCACCCACTGACAACGAATAACACTAAGCCGTACCCACTACAACCAATAATACCGACCATCTTTACGTTTTAAGATTTTCATTTGTAAACCGTATGATAATACTGTTTATACCACTACGATGATTATGTACTGTACGTAATTCTCAGATAGATTGCCACAGTGTATTGTATACAACTGTGATTCTCTAAGTCTTTTGTTAAGCATAGACTTATGATTCCAGATGGATGGTTATATGCAGTATAGACTAGTGATTCATTGATAGCTCGTCACTTTGTTTTGTGTATAACAATAGTTCTCTGACATATAGTTACGGTATATTCTGTATAACAGACATTCTCAAAGTGAAGTCATATTGCATCCTATTGGCGAATGATTTTCAAATCACCATCATCATGTGTCATCGCGGTAAGTGTTGTCGATTATGTTTCTCCATCTCACACGATCGACACAATGGTGGATCATCATCATGTGTCATCGCGATAAGTGTTGTCGATTATGTTTCTCCATCTCACATGATCACCAGATAAGTGTTGTGGATTATGTTTCTCCATCTCACACGATCATCAGAGTGGTGGATCAGTTCTTTTCTTCACTCGTTTTTACCATGTGGCCAAGGCATCAACATATTTTTATGTGTGTCTTCCCCTTGTTCTTTCCTCCATATTCTTGCCAGTTGTCACCAAGTTTTCCAGGTGATATCTCCTCATAAGGTATCAAAAAGTTCTACGTCTAATTTATCTAATCAGTTGACGATTTTCATTTATTTCTTATAGGACTAGCTGATTGGTTTTTCTGACCTCCCATAGTATTATTTGCATTTCCCCAAGAAACGACACCTTCACCACTAGTAGATGTTTCTCAGCTTGTCTACTCATTGTTCATGTTTCACATCTGTATAACAGCATGCGTTCTGTTCAACACTTAAATATTCTTTTTTTTATCATTGCAGTTGACAGTTTCTTATTGGTCAGCGTGTTAAGTCACGAGACAACTTATCACAAACATCAGAAAGAAGCAAGTCATCATATTTTGGTCACGTTGTGAGAAGATAAAAACTTGAATATGTTATAACAACCGGAAAGATTTGCGGAAAGAGAGATAGAGGAAGACAAGGTGAGAAAATTCTTGACAGTCCTGAGTTATGGCACGGAAGGGAGTCAACACAGTCATTGATCCATGCCGTTGGAGAACGTACTTTGTGGAGTGGCATGATTGCCCACGCCAGCCGGCAAGGCACTAGATGGCGATGATGCTATTTACCATCCTGCAAAAAGTTACCTTTGCCACAGTGACTCATGTTCTAATCTCTACGTGTGACTGCATTGCTTTAAAATTGTGATAAATGACAAAGAATAAGAAAACATAAGTTGCTTCTGTGGTGGCGTGTTGAATTGATAACATGTCCACATGTTTAAACGTAAACCCAGTGGTTGTGTGGTTGAACCGACATGGAGGCGGGGCTTATTGTATTACAACGGATTTTTGCTCCCAGATCAACCAAGCCTGAAATGGGTACACGGAAATGGTCGGGGAAGTAAAAGCGATCAGTTTGATATTGACGCCCTCCCCCAGCCAGTGCTGGTTGGCCTATACAAATATAAGGCTGACACCATAAATCCAATACGCCTCAAAGCGCGAAAAATGGTTCTTGAGTTTAATTCATAATTCTTAATTTATCTTGAAGCAGTTTCCTTATGTGACTCCGTGATACGATAGGACCAGTACATTGTGTAGGGCTGGTGCACGGAGGAACAGTTGGCCAATCTTTCTCTTACTTTCTCAGACGACGAGCCCAGGCGTGGGACCCTCGTCTGACCGTACTCATGGTGCTTGGCACAGTTCCCTATCAACTTCTGTAACGCGATCGCTTCCTTTACTTTACTTACCCTATTACATTACACAAGATACAAACGACGCATATACTGGCAATGAACAAAAAATAGTTCATTATCAAGGGCATGGACTACTTAACTGTTGTAAGCAGCACTATTAGAAACAATCTCGTTAGTTTTAGAGCACTTTGTTTTCATGTTTGAGTAGCTGTATCTGGTTCAACCGTACGTGTTGTAATTCAGCTAATGTCTAGGAGCGGCTGGCCGAATGGCTAGAACACCAGATTCTCCTTCAGGAGACCTGGGTTCGAATCCTCGGTAAGATGTGGGATTTTTTATCTGTTGGGGGAATAAAGTTCAATTGAAACGAGAAAAAGAGTGTTGAGATGCTACATTGAACCTGTACTTTTGTATGGATGTGAAGCGTGGACAATGAGCAGTCAGGCTGAAAAACATCTGATGGCTGTAGAGATGTGGTTTCTGAGGAAAATGCAAAGAATACCATGGACTGCCAGAAAGACCAATGAACAAGTCCTTCAAGAAACAAATGAAGATCGTAAATTGATTAGAGAAATTAGACGTAGACAGTCAAAATTTTTTGGGCATGTTATGAGAAGAAATGGATTGGAGAATTTGGTGACAACTGGTAAGATCGAGGGGAACAGACCAAGGGGAAGACCTAGAAGCAAGTACCTGGATGGCTTGGCCTTGTGGCATGGTCGAGACAGAAACACGGAGCTGATCCACGACTCTGGTGATCGAGTGAGATGGCAGAACATGACCGCCCACGCTTACCGGCATGGCACATGATGGATGGATGGATGGAACAAAGAAAATCCTAATCTGCACAATTCTCGGCGACTGCACTAGCCAGGTGGCCTAATTCCTCATGCTCAATGATCCCCTACAATACACCGCAAGGTACTATATTTGCAGAAAATGACAGTTTACTCTTATTTCAAATAACTGACTTTTTATTTTCTGTGTTTAAGTTTCTTTTAAACAATTTGTATTTTTAATAAAGAAGGCACATACAATATGGTCTACAATTTATTGCTTGGCTAATTTCGCTGCATCGCATCAGGTGCATTGCACGATTTATTGCCTGACATATTTCTCTGCATCTCGTCAGGTTTATGCTGCAGCAGTCATACAACACAAAATAGGGCAACTTTTTGTGTTTATTGTATGCAAAATCACTACAAGAAAACATTCCACTGAAGTTTTAGTGATTCCCCATCCGCTTCAAAATAAAGTCTAGAATCAAACTGCTCTGTTTCACATTGAACTGGTTGTGTGGTTGGTGTTTCATCTCGTCGTGAGCCCAATGGAAGGCTGTGTTCTAACTCTTAAGTTCCCGTCGAAAAGCTGTGGATAAGGCTTGCATCAGTCGCAGTGAGATGTGTCTAAGATTTTCGTCTGAAAGTTTTTTTTTTTTTTTTGCTCTGGCTCGCTTTGAACCCAAGCATAGTCCTTTCATGTGCTTCTTCTTCTCTTGCACTGAACTGGTTTTTGCCTAAGGGTTAGCTTTCCCTATGACCAGTGTCCCTCGCTATCAGGCAAACTCGCTCCGACTTCTGAGGTACTTGTAATTTACTTCCCCAAGTTAGGGACGAAAAGTCAACATTTTAGTCCAACTGACCGGTGTAGAGGTTAACCTAGCTATCTCGGCATCAGCATACCGGAAGTTTAAGAGCGAGCGCTATTATCAATTCCAAGTACCACCACCAGGGGCATTGTGTTGTGAAGTTCTCCTTGCCCTCGCTGAGCTCAGAAATTAGTGGGACGTAAATAGCTGAACTGGCGCTTCACGTATACGGAGGTAAACGTGATGATGTAATCAGGTCATGATTCAGCACAACACACAGGCACTGACTGGGATTAGGTCTGGGATGTTACTGCTTTCTCTAATGGACTTGGTTATGTCTTGTCAACATACCCCAGTTCAATGCTTAGTTAGTTAGTTAGTTAGTTAGTCGACAGATCATCGTCATTGCACATCGAACCATTCAGTCCATAAGTGCTCGGATCCCCTCCTCAGCAAATCCCGCAACGTGTAGCGGCTAACGACGCCAGTTCTGTGTTGGTTTATCAATCTTCTTTGGCTTCCTCAGTAGTGTTCTTGTTTGGCCACCCCTCTTTTAATTTGCTGCTCTAGCAGTCTGGCCATTGTTGTAGATTCACAGTGATCACTTGGTTCTCGCAAAGGTCTTACTTCTCGTAGAGCATTCAGAATGTCAGCCTGGTCCATGGCGTGTCCGCCCTCACCTGCGAGCTTGTCAGCCCGCTCATTTCCTTGTACTCCCGCATGCCCTGGCACGAAGATGAAACTAATCTTTGCCAGCCGAGACCGCTCCAGAGGCAGCAACCATTTTCTTCGGATCGACCCCTCCTCTATCCTCTTGATCATGTTCATTGAGTCGCTAAGGAAACAAGCCCTAGTGAATGTCTGTTTCTCGAGCCATGTTATTGCTTTACTTACTGCCATGACTTCCATGGTCAGGCTACTTGTGGTTTCAGTGAAAGCACCAGAGTCCTCCTTCACAATTCTCCCTCCGGCCCGAGCTGTAAAGGCCCATGAGCTTCTCACATGTCGGACGACCGACCCATCTGTGCAGATGACCGCGTCACTGTCTAGCGAATTCTCGAAAATCAACGCTTGTACTTCAGCCTCCACAGCAGCCGGATTTTCTTGTCTGCATTTCCTATCTAGTTGGATGTAAACTGAAAAGGATGTGCAGAAGTCTGTTGGCACTTGCACCCACTCCTTGCCAGGTTCTAAGTCCTCAAGTGAACACACCTGTCTTCGGCTTGACCCATCCACGACCGTCCTCTTTTTAACCTGCTGCCCTTCACCTTCCTAATTTCACTATGCAGTGGATGTTGTGTGTTTGCGTTAACTCTGAATTAGGCGCGTGCCCTGCAAACTTGTATTCTCTCTTCAATGGTTGGAAAATCAAGAAGGTAGCGCATCGCCCTGCATGCTGTATCTCTTGTACATCCAAGAACAATGCATATAGCTTCATTCTGTATCCTTTCCATCCTTTCTATCTGCTTATGGCTGAGAGTCAGGATTGCCATGGCATACTCCAAAATAGACATGACCAGCCCCTCGTACAGAAGACATAGATGGCGCTGCTCACAGTTTGCTGCCGCCATCACCCGCATCGCAGCCAAACCCCGCTTGGCCTTTGTTATCACCTGGTCTATGTGCACATTATAAGCAAGGCTTCGATCAAACCGTATCCCTAGGTAATTCATTGCCTGCGTTCTTTCCACCGTCTCTGAACACAGCATTACAGTTGGTGTTGGAGTGTTGACAATATGATTATTCAACGAGAACCAAGTCACTGTTGCCTTTGTTGGGTTGACCATTGCCCCAGCTTCATCACACCAAGTACTTATGCGATTGAGTTCGGTTTGTAGTTCCACAGCAACCTGCTCTCTATCCTTGCCCTGACGATACACTAAAACATCATCGGCATATGACAATGTCTTGCCAGGTCCAGTGATCTGCTCACTGGTGATTCTCACTGTGTAGGCGTTGAACAGTACCGGAGATAATGGTGATCCCTGTGGTAGGCCAGGATATATTGTTGTTGGTTTCGAAGTCCAACTGCCACATCTAAAAACTACTTTCCTTTGGAAGAGGGCTGCAGCGATCCAACTAAGGAGGAATGGACTTACTTTTAGTTCAAGAAGCTGAAACATTAAAAAGTCCAATGGTACTCTGTTGTATGCGTCCTCAAGATCAATCGCTGCAGCAAAGGTTTCAATGCCTGAGTGGAAACCTTCATAGACATCATGGGCAAGTACAGGTAAAATATGCTTATTATTTTTCTTTTAAGCTGATACTTTTCACTAACTTAAAATCATTTCTATTCTACATGGTCCTCTAGATTACATGGAACATGTTCTGTTGTTTGGTACTGGGTCTTGATACGTTAACGAACAAACTAGGACGTGGGGGTAGTGAGACGTTGTTTTTGAGACGAATATTGTTAATGTCTTACATAAGTTTTGCGTATCCTTTTACAGGACTTAGCTGTCAACAGCAGCATCTTTCAGCTGTCTGTTGATCTCTTGGCAAGATTACGCTCAGTAGTTTGCCATTGCTTTCTGAGCGGCCGGCTCAGTATCCGCAAGTCACGAGCGGGGGTCGAACCACCTCAGTTCTCGCTCCGCTGCGAGACTCTGCGTGATAAACGGGATTACAGAGAGAAAGTGTTGTAACCCCACAGCCAGAGAGACCGGCAATGTCTTACATAGTCAGAATAATTAGCAACTAGACTGGAAGAGGCTGGTGTTAGAGAACATTATACACAAGTATACGAAAAAGATACCCAGACTTTATATACTGAGAAAAGAAACATTTTCAGAACATCGTGACGTCTGGTCGGATCCGCGGTAGATAAGGCAGAGGGAAACCGGAGAATTGATGCTTGATGGTCATGAAATAACGTCATCGGTAGAATTGATAGAGAGCACTGAGAAGCGACATAAACTCCTAACTTATGTTTCAATGCAATGATGATGATGATGATGATGATGATGATGATGATGATGATGATGATGATGATGATGATGATGATGTTGATGATGAGTCCTCTATGTAGAGAAATGTGTTTCCTGGCAGGCAATGATCGTATAGTTGTGGAAGACAAGGTTCTAATCTCTGGTGTGTTTATAGATCATTTGATCTTTCTTTGTGTGTCATAATTTCTACTCTGTTCTGTTTTATATCATGTAACACCTATCTGCCGGTCTCCCTGGCCCTAGGAGTTAACGTCTTTCTCCGTAATCCCGTATATTCTCGTGAGTAACGCATCCTATGCGAGAATCGGTAGTGGTTCTCACCGCGTTGGTAACTTACTGGGTATGTGAGCCGGTCGCTCAGAAAGTATTAGCAAACTACTGAGCGTAATCTTGCTTAGTACATCAACAGCAGCTGAAAAATGCTGATGTTGACTGCAATGTCCTGTAAGGGATTTGCAAAAAAAAAAAAAAAAAACACCTATCAAGAGTTAAAGGCCCAGCGTCATAAAGGTTACGACTTTTGCCCGTGACTTCTGTAGACCTGATTCCTTTCAAAGTCTGGAGTGCGGATTATGAAAAGTAAAATACCACAAAATGATACACTCTTGCCATGACTCGTGGGTAGTGACTAGGACACGTTCAAGGTCGAAAATTAGGAGGTCCCGTGTGTACGTTAATCTCTTGACAGCTGAAATTCACAAATTGGAAAAACTACTCATTAAAATAATAATTACAGCATTGGTGATTTTGGAATACACATCTGAATCCTCCACGAGGCCTCGAAATTTTTTGGAAGCTAAGGCAGCCGGAGTGATATTAACGACATCAACCATGTAGGAAAATGGTAATTTACATTATTTATTTTGTGTTTTACTTTATACTAAGAATTACTGAGTAATATAATAAAGTGAAGTCTCATAAAAGTAATAAATGTGAATTAAAAATTAAAAAAAAAAAAACAGATTTAAAAAAAAAAAGAAGAAGAAAACAGCAAATAAATGAAGCGAAACTAATCGAACAAGATATTAAACTATTTGCAGAAAAAAAAAAAAATATAATTTCGATTGTGTAGAAGTGAAAAGAAGAAAAATATACATACAATTTTAGTAATAAATCTATGGGATGATATTTTATCCAAAAACCTACCATTTATAGGCGTAACGATTACAAAGTAAACTATCATAACAGTAATAAATGCGAGCAATAAACACAGAGACAAAATCAGAGAAAAAGAAATACAAATACACGCGGGGAGACTAATCTACGAAGATGTTGAAATATTTGCAGAAATCAACAGACTTATGGCTGTAGCTGAAGTGAAATGTAGGCAATGTCGAGGAAAAGTAAGATTAAACAGATGTGATGGATGAGTCCACGAGCTGCACCGATCAACTTTCTCCCAGCTGATCCACTTGCCAAAGAGGGACCAACGCGGCAGCAACAGACACCTAGGCTAGTCATAATAACCAGCAAGTCAGCCGAATCCACCAGACTGCAGTAAACCACTTTCTCCATAAATTTCTCCAAGTCTCATCGATTGAGCTGTTAGTGGAGAGCTCTCTTCCAGTTTGTGAAGCCATGAATCATAGGCCGTGTGCAAATTGTTTGTTGACATGTAAAAGCGGCGATGGATTGGCTGAGAGCACGACTTCCCCCGGTGAAGTCATGTGACTTCTTAATAAAATGGAACCAATCGTTCAAGTGATCGTAATCTCATGTAGCGATATTTGTCAGGGTTTTTGCTAGTTAATTAACTATTTTCATTACACGAGTTTTCCTGACAAGTAAGATTGTATGATACATGGTGTTTTACCAAGAGGGCTACAATTATGGCGGTAGAAGTTGTGCGAATGGCTACAATTCCCCCCTCTGACCCTAGCCCGGAACCATATGTTATTTTTTTCTTTCGTTCGTTCGCTCGCTATGGATTCAAGCGTAGCACATACACGTATGTTATATTTCTAGTACACTGGACTGATTTTTGCTGTCGATGTTTTTTTTTTTTGCATATCCTTTACAGGACATCGCTGTCAACACCAGCATCTTTCAACTGTATGTTGATTTCTTGGCAAGATTACGCTCAGTAGTTTGCCATTGCTTTCTGAGCGGCCAGCTCACATACCCCGTAAGTTACCGATGCGATTCTAACCACTGCTGATTCTCACCGTCATCACGTCACCCACGAGAGTATACGAGATTACGGAGAAAAGTCATAACCTCTAAGCCACGAAGCCGGCGCATGTCAATTAGCTTTCCTTATTGCCAGTGTCCCTCGCCATCAGGCGTACCCATTCTGACAACTGAGGTGCTTGTAATTTACGTCCCCACGTCAAATATGAGAAGTCAACATTTTAGTCCAACTGACCGGTGCAGATGGCTGAACCCGCTATTTAGTCATCAAGACACCGGAAGTATAGCTAGATCTCTTATCCATTCGGATACGCTGACCTCACCCGGAACCATACAAATGAAACCTTTTATCTTTCAATTGATGGTATGTGCATTTATAAACAATATTATTAAACGCAGATTGTGTCACAGTCCTTTTATTAATATGTATACTGATGTACACATATAAACTTACTTATTTATTTTAAAATGTATCTAAAATTTAAAACAGCAAACGTACTCTCTAAATACACCCAGAGGTAATCGACTTTTTAGGAGAGTACACAAATCACTGGACGTCTTCTTTTTCTTCCTTCTTCATCTGCTGCTGCTGTCTCTGCCGCCACCACCACCACCACCAACACCACCAACACCAACAACACCAACACCACCACCACCACCAACACCACCACCAAAACAACAACATACTACTACCACTACTATTACTGTTAGAAATCTTTTTAACTCTTGAAGTTACTCATCTGCTTCCTTTTTGCGCACTGGACACTGTGTGGAATGCGCGTGTATTTCATTTGCAGACTCAATAACATACTTTATTGCAGTCTTCTTTGACATGCTTTTACCCCCCACCCCTCTCCCCCTCCCATTCGCCAAAACAATTATTATTATTATCATCATCATCTCAAATGACAACTATTATAATAAACATGCCCTTATGCATGATACGTTACACCTACCTTATGTAATTATAATTACCATGTCAAAAATCAGTTTTATTGAGTCATGTATTGTTGTTGATTATTGCACATTTTCTATGCGATTTAATGCATATTGTTATGTTGATGTCTAAGATTAGCAACATAAGCGATATATGAATGAAATAATGTATGAGAGCAAAAAGATAAAGAAGGGCAGAATGTCATACGGGACTGCGTACCCAATTCTAAACCCTTTTAAAATAACATTTGTTCGTTCGTTCTTTAAGAGCTTTGTAATCACGTCGTGGCGTTTTTACTTTATATAATTAGTATGTAACGTGCACTTTGCAGGACGTCGCGTTCAACACCATGTTGATTTTTTTTATACGTTTAGTAGTGTGTCATTTATTTCTGAACGAGAAGTCAACTTTTAACTTACTTGCTACCTGATTTTTCACGACACGCAACAGATTATTCTGCCTTTACTAAATAGTATCATTCATTGTCTAACCTTTGTATGCAAATGCAATGTTACTGCTCAGATATAGGCGTTGTTTCATGAAACAAAACGAATAGAATGGTCTATCTAATTCGCTCTGTATAATAACGCACACATCTATGCAACTATATGTACATAGTACATATGTGAACATAGTGTATATGAATACAGAGTGAAGTTATTTAGTAGTACGCAGTTCCTCATTATTAAAACCAATGAATGTATGTCTCAATCTATGACAATTGAACACAAACATTATTTTAGTTGTGTGTTAAATGTACAGATCCTGTCAACGTTCAAATCTGCACAAAGCGTTTTCCTAGTTTCAAATAACAGGGGAGAGAATAATGTCTGCTTGTGCGATTATATCCGATACCAGTACTTCCCCTTGCACTATGGTTAATATTTACCGATTTGCGATCAACAGAAAAATATTTGAACGTTACAGAGTATGTACAACTCTTCACAACCTTTTTAGCACACGTACACTCCCAAGCCAAAATAAGCTGTCGGTACCGAATTACCAGTAAAGTAAACACTATTTATAGACGTATAGGCTTGATCAAATCTCCCGGGATAGATTTATACAAAACAAGCTTAGCGTAATCTGCGACTCAGCCACAACAAACCAAAACACATCATCATCATCATCATCATCTTCCACTTCTGCCGTCAAGCGTCGTGGGGAGGAATAATTTGCGTTCCAGCGCCCGGTGGACGGCACTGGATAGTGTCATTCCGTGAGGTTGTACAATGTCTCTGATGTCGTCAATCCATTTTCTTCTTGGACGTCCTCGTGGTCTCGTCGCAGATGATCTTTGATGTAAGGCCAGTGATGGTAGTTGCTGATGTTGCATTCTAATGACATGGCCAAACCACTTGATCTTCTGTCTGTCAATAAATGTGGCACAAGCTATTGATCCCACAGTCTGTCTGATAGTAGCATTTCTTACTCGGTCTCGGATTGTTAAGTTGGCAGCTCTCCTCAGGCATCTCATTTCGCAGGTGTTGATTTTGCGAAGGTGTAATTTGGATAAAGTCCAGGTTTGAGATTGGTAGCATAGGGTTGGTGTGAATATGCTGTTTATTATCTGTCGTTTTGCGGACATGGGTATGTTTGGATGTTTCAGTAAGGGTGATAGTTGATATGTAAGTGCACTAGCTTTTTGACATCTGATTTCAATTTCTCTGTCCAATCTGCCATCTTCTGTGATCATACTTCCAAGGTATTTAAATTCTTTAACTTGTTTCAGAGGTGTGTTATTTATCTGTATATTTAGTGGGCCTGGCGATCTGCTAACTTGCATTACTTCGGTTTTGGCTGTGTTTATACTCATATTGTATCTGCTGCAGGTTGAACTCAGATTAGTAATATAATTTTGTAGTCTGCCCTCATCGCTGTAAAACAGGCACTGATCATCTGCATATAGAAGTTCATTTATTCCCTGTGGGTCAGTTATGTCAAAACACATCACTTAACTCTATACACATAGTCGCAATGTGTTTTAACACTACCTCAGTACGTACTATGACAATAATAACATAAATCCTAAATTATGTTAATCATTCTCCAGTTGGAAGGAGAGTACATCTTCTTTAGTTAACCATCATTGTCACATCACATCAGTAATTAACATTTGTGAGTCATGTTGTCACTGACAAACAGCTTTCTTTGGTCATGAGATGAGAATAGAGGCATCGGAGAACATCGTGGCAATGGGAAAGGTCAATGGGAAGAGAGGCAAAGCAAGAGAAGTGATGCTGGATGGACTGAGACGGTGGCATGGAGGAATATCATCAATAGAGTTGATCCAAAACATCAAAGACCGAGATCTATAGATAGGCATACACGCCAACGCCACCTAACAGGGAACGTGATGATGATGATGACGAGTCATGTAATAATTATTTTTGCATTCTTTTATTTTTCGTTTCCCAATCGTTTATAATGCTTATATTGATACTGTTGTTGTTGTCCAAGATTAGCCTCATAAGTGATGTATGGATGCTTTATTGTATGAAAGGATAGAGATCAGAAGTGAAGAATGTTAAACGGGCCTGCGTACCCAATTCTTAACACCTTTAAAATATAGTTCGTTCGTTCGTTACTAAAATATTTATGAGACATATGTGCGTAAATTCCAGCCAATGTATTACTATGGCATGAGAACAATCTAACCAAGGTGCGAAATGAAATGCACAGACAGACCTTTCTTTCATTCATTCTTTTCATTTTGTCCTCCGGCTTTTGTTGTGAAGACTCGCAGAGATATGAAAATGCAATTTTCCGTGCTTCTCTTGTCTTCTTGCTTGCATTAATCGGTCGCGGATGCGTTTCGAACAGTTGGTAAGCGGCTCACAAACCGCGTTCACAAGCCTTTGGCCACGGAGACCGATGCTATCATGTAGAAATCTCTAGCCGCTGATTGATCTTGTTCCATTCTAGCGAAATGTCTGAACCATTTAACTCTTTGGTGTTTTATAAAGTCAGTTATAGATTTTATCCCTACACTTGGTCTAATTTTCTTATTTTCCGTTCACTCATTGTCAATTTATTATCCTTTAGATTTATATGTATGCAAACACTAGTTCATAAAATGAGTTTATTTATTATAAGGTCGTACTATTTCCTTTCATCCTTACCCTTATTTATCTGTGTGTCTGTATGTCTCTCCATCTGTCTATCTTGTTCATTATTCTGCTCTGTAAAGTTGCATTACATTGTGTTATTTTGTATTGTTTATCTGTCTATTAACCTGTCTGCTACTTGACAATGTAACTGATATTTGTCTGTCTGTATGACATTTTAGTCCGTCCGTCCGCCTGACCGCTGCCTGCCTGCCTGCCTGCCTGCCTGCCTGCCTGCCTGCCTGTCTGTCTGTCTGTCTGTCTGTCTGTCTGTCTGTCTGTCTGTCTGTCTGTCTGTCTGTCTGTCTACAAACCATGCTATTCTATATCTCTCTTGTTATTTGTTCGACTTTCGATCAATAAGAAGACATAAACGGCAATTGTTTCTCTTTCAAGCGAAGCTTCTTGCAACTTTCACAGTTCTTCATCCAAATAGCATAAATAAAATACAGAGCAAAACACGCGCTTAACAAAGCCAACAAAACATGCTTCACGCAAAGATCAAGGGGAAAAGAGGCAAACGAAAGGACACAACAGGTTAACATATATGAAGATCAGTTGACAAAGCACAAAATAAAAACTAATTTGTTTGGGAAACACACCATCAAATTAACAAGTCAAGTGAACAAAGAATAGTCCAAAATCAATCTGAGAAATATTCAACTGATGGTATGTGCATTTATGAACTATATTATTAATATTGTCAGATTTATGTGTGTAGCAATAACCACACAACGATTAATCTACCTTCTATTCAACTGACCAACTTACAGTTAGTCAGTCAGTTGTCAGGTTATCCTCACTGCACATGGAAACATTCAGTCTATGAGTGATCGGATTACCCTCTCAGTATCTCTCCTTCTACCCTAGCGTGTAGAGGTCGATAACACCACTTCTGTGTTGGATGAATGTTCTTCTTTGGTCCTCTGCTTAGCGTTTTTGTCTCGCTTCAAAACGTTGACTTGATACTCTTATAGTCTGTCAAGGTAGCAGATCCAGTCATCATCTGATTCGTATAATGTCCTGCCTCTCTTGAGGTATCCACTTTATCAGCCCTGTCCATTGCCTGTCCGCTTTTCAAAGTAGCCCAGCTCGCAAGCCTATCAGCTTGTTAATTTTCTCTTACACCCGACTGGACTTTTCACAAATATGAATCTTAATTTTTGTCAGCCCTGATCACCTCAGAGGCCCCACTTCAATCCAAACCCATCTCGATCTTCCAGAGCATATTCACCGAGTCACCGATAAAGCGAGATTGCGTGAAAGTCTGTCTCCACGCAGATTAATGCTTTAGTTACAGCCATGACCGTCATGCTTAGGCTATTTGTTGCCAAGGCGAACGCTCCGCAGTCTTCCCCTACAGTTCTCCTTCCAACTTGAGCTGTAACTTACAGTAATGGACGTTAACCAGTATGGTATACGCCAACCTCGTTCCACCAGAAACAGAAGGGACATCTCAAGAGTCTGACACTAAATGCTGTGTTTGTTAGAGACATTGACAAGGAAGTCTGACTGTCAATGGGGAGGAGAAGGTTGAGAAGCAGGATGAGAAGGGGAAAGCAGGAAGGAGGAGGAGAATAAAAATAATTAGAAGAATCCTTCTTCTCCGTGTTCTTCTTTTCCTTTTTTGTGTGTGTGTTTTGTTTGACTTTTATTTTAAATTTACACTCATACTTCCACTATAAGTAATGCCAACAAAAAGCAATATTTAAAAACAGCGGTCTTGACTTATCTTGCCACTGGATTCAGGTGGAATCATGCGAGAGAGTGTGGTCGAAGAATTGTTAAGCTCTTCCTCGCTTTAATCCACTGCATCACGCATGTCACTCCTCATCCAACTTCATCTATCTACCAGCCAGCTCCAGGGATGTATCACACCGAGCCGAATATCAAAGTCAATGGTCATAGACTAAGTGTTGTGAACAAATTCACCTTTCATGGCAGCACAGTGTCACAGCTGCCACTATTGATGACGAAATGAATGCAAGAATCTCAAAGGCCACCGCGGCCTTTGGCAGACTGTACAAGAATGTGTGGGACAGAACTGGAATAAGCCTGCAAATAAAGCTTAACGTCTACAACGCAATCGTATTATCCACACTGCTATACGCTTGTGAAACATAGACTATTTACTAGCGACTCGCCAGGAAATTAAACCACATTCACAGTCTGCCTTATGAAGCTGTTGAAGAATAAATGGCAAGACACCATCCCAGAAACTGAGGTCTTAGAAAGAGCGTCCATGCCCAGTATCCGCACTCTACTAATGAAGAATCAGACTCATTGGGCTTGTCACTTGACTCGCAGGCCAGACCACGAGCTCCCTGAACGAATTTTTTTACAGAGAGCTGTGCTGTGGTAAACTCTCCCAAGGCGGTCAGAGAAAATGCCTTAAAGACACTCTGAAGATAGCACTAAAATCTTGTGGAATTCAAAACGATACTTAGATAGCTGCCAAAGACAAAAATTCGTAGCGTACATCATTACGCAAGAGTGTAGTCACTTGTAAAGCAAACAGGACTGCAAGAATTGTGAAAAAAGGGTTAGACCGAAAAAGAAAAAAAAAAACAACAACAACAACAACAACAACAACTGCAGGAGATCGTCTTCCTGAAACGTCAATCATTCTTTGCCCACATTGTAGAAGAACATTTAGAGCGAAAATTATGCTTACTAGACATCGTAGAACTCACGACTCCAAACTTTCAACCCCACTGGATGAAATGAGTGGTCATTATAATTATTGATGGACAAGCACCATTTTAAACTTTCCAGTTGTTCCGTGGCCTTGATCATTTTATTGGCAAGTGTTTATAAAATGTACCAATACATGTTGTTGGTAAGGGGGAAAAAACTCCAAAAGGATGAGGTGTTTGTGTCGCTCTGACTTTGTACCTCGCCATATATTTACGTGCTTAGTGTCCCAGTCCTTCCAATGCTGCTAACATTTGTTTAGGCTTGGTTCCCTTGCATTCCAGTAAAAGTAACAAAAAGTCTCATAAAGGCAGCTGTCTGCTGTTATCACGACAGCTTTGTAATTACTCTACTGTAGTTATCAGATGACCTTTGTTTGTCTTCCTATACTTATGTTACAAAATTTCACTTTCAACAAATAAAAGGAGTGTTGAAGTGCTAGACAGAACCTGTACTGTTATATGGATAAACTTGGACTATGAGCTGATAAGATGGGGGAAAACATCTAATGACAGTGGAAATTTGGTTTCTGAGGAAATTGCAAAGAATACCATGGGCAGACAGACAAACCAATAAGCATGTCCTACAAGAAACAATGAAAACCATAAACTGATTATAGAAATACAACGTTGTCACGTATGGGTACCATCCAGCAGTCCTTTCCACGAAGACATTGCTATGTGCGCTACATTAAAAGGAGAGGCTATTAAAATTACGGCAGGAGAATTAACGAAACTAACTTTAGTTTCAAATAAGGCCCATTGATTGGCTGAGCCCCGACAACAAAGGCGCTTTAGCGAGACAAAGGCGAAGCTAGGCACTCGCCATGTTTTGTTCAAGATAGTAGTCGCACATTGGGTCAGTGGGGCTTAATTTAATCGCCCCTTTATCCTCCCTGCGCTTAAGGTAAGCATAAATGTATCATTTTATGTATTAGAATGAATGCTTTGATGAAACTAGTATCATGATTGAAGGTGTGTGTGTAAAAAATATGAGAATAACTTTTCAGTGAAAAGTTGCTTGAGTTTCGCGGTCTGCAAGGCCGTCCATCGCCATGTTGTCCAGTCGGCTTTCCTAAGGCTTACAATGTAATCTTGCTATGAGTCACCTTTCTTATATGCTTTGTGAACCTATTTTATTTCTAAATGCTTATCTTTCGCAAATGTCTCTTTTTTTATAAAGCTTTCTTTCTGAGTGCACATTATATTTCTATTTTCTTATGAGGGAGAAATATTACTATCTGTGTACAATATAAATAGCCTGTTAGATAGTGAGAGATATTCTCGCTTGACTTTTCATGCTCTTAGGAGTTAATCATTTGTTTACAGTGTTGTCAATACACAGAGGTGTGATTGTCTTGTAGTCTTTTTTCACAAGTGATGTTATGGGATTGTCATTTTGTATGATATATAATCTCAATTGAGTGGGAAATGAGACCATGCTCTTGTGTTTTGGCTTTGAGATGCTGGGTAATACCCACTAGATGGTTCATACCATGTTATAGTAAAAGACTTACATGTTTTCTGTTATGTGTTATATATGTATATTCTATTCATCATTGTTACTGCTGGAGTAAATCTTCTAAAGTCTCCCCAGTGGGGACATACACATTATGATGATGATGATGATGATGATGATGATGATGATGATGATGATGATGATGATGATGATGATGATGATGATGATGATGATGATGATGATGATGATGATGATGATGATGATGATGATGATGATGATGATGATGATGATCAAAGATGAAAAGACTGATCTGGTAGCTAGTCTTCTGCCATTTGTCAGTGGTACTTACCTAATGCTGTTTGTAGCTATGAGGAAAAGATTTCTGAATTGTTTACATGAGGTTATTGTCTCAGGAATTCGGACCATGTTGTGACAACTGTACTAGCAGAACGTTTGGACAGTTGAGAGGTGAATAACCCCTCAGGAAGCTCCAGGGTCAGTCCCCAAAAGATTTACATATGGAGTAGATACCTTACTCACTTTTGGAGTGAGAAAAAACTCTACAGTAGGCGACAAGTGCTAGAAAACTAGAAACACCCTTGTTTCTTCTTTCTTGTTGTTTCCTTTATTTTTATTATGATACACTGTTATCAAAGTATGGTTTTTTTTTACTAATGTATATCGACCCTGTTTTTTTTTTCCATTATATAGCGCTGGAGAGATGCGGGTGGAGCATTTGGAACTGGAGTTAAAGTCAACATGCTTGGAATTAGAGGCAGGAAACTGGATTATCAGCCTACCCTCTAATATTTTACAGTTAAAGAGTGCTGGGTACTGCCTCACACCCTGAACCTGTATGTCAATGCCTGTGTAATTAATGGACTTTAACCATGCTGAAGTGGATTCCCTACCTCTGGGAACTTACAGACGGTGTTCGTCATTTCAATGTCTGCAAAGGCATGAGGAATGCCTGACCTTGATGGATTCAGCGTATACCCTCTTCTAAAAGTCACCGCCTGATTCCACCTTCAACCGTCATATAACAGAGGCTCATGGATAGTCTGGAGTTCACCATCATTGAACAGTATGGATTTACCGACTGCTTTTGCGGACTCCCAGCTTCCTTTGAATCTTCTCATCCATCATATCCCAGACATGGACAATCAAGCACTATACCAATTCCCGGTCAATCAAGTCGTGTATTTAGCTGAAGAAAGACATAGCCTACATCTTAACCCAGAAAAGGGCAGGAATATTTATGCCCAATTCAAGTTAGCTCTATCAGGAAATACTATGGATAATGTGATGTCCCTCCTTATCCAAAGATGTGCTGAAAGTTTCTGTGCCTGATCCTGGTTGAATCAATCACATGGACAGCTGAAGTCTTATACATGTTTGTTATACCACTCCGGAATGCCCCTAGCCCAGTTATTTAGCAGCTGTGATTTGGTGGATTACAGTATATTCATGGTGGATTCATATGGATTACCCCTTCATGTTTAAGCTTTGGATATATGATCTGGGGGTGGAAGCCCCGTGTGTGTGTGTTTGCAATCCCCAATTTTCTGAATAGGTGGATATATATATATATATATATATATATATATATATATATATATATATATATATATATATATATATATAAAGCACTGTTTTCCTGGATTATAACTAGTGGGATTATGGCCAGACTTTTTTCTAGTGGATAATGAAGGAGAAGGAGTCATCAATAGACACATAGGATAGTACCAGAGACAGATTAGATAGTTTTTCTTTATATATGTCTTTATATTGATTAGTTTTCCTTTGCTTTGTTTTGTGTGTGACACATGTGTTTGATGTGAATCTTTTTTTTTTTGGGGGGGGGGGATTTTTGGGGAAGTCTGTTCTGGTTGTATAACTTGTGTGCATTGCCTGAAAATGATCATTTCTTTCATGTATATGTCACCATGGTTCAGCCAACAGGGTTTGTCCAGGACCCAAATGTTTTCACAATACATTGGTTTGTTGTTTTGGTTTAACCAAGCCTTAAAGTTAATACATTGTAAACATATTGTTCCAAAGCTGATGTTTATAATCCAGTTATGGTTACTGTTGTTGTTTAACAGTGGCTGTTCCCATCTGTTATGTGATACAGTGATTCATTGTGTTGTTTTTGTCTAACAGTGGCTGTTCCCCTCTGTCATGTAATACTGCGGATGTGCATGGCGGCGGATATTTGTCATTGTTTAGATATATATATATATATATATATATATATATATATATATATATATATATATATATATATATATATATATATATATATGGGAGATTAAATGTGGGGCGGGGCACTTACACATAGACACACCTTCTGGGTAGAGTGACTAGTTACTCGAGTGTCTGTGGTAGAACTTCCCGGATCTCCCTGCCTTCTATGGGAAACATTTCTTCTAGATTAATGTTGAACTTGCACCCTTTTCTGCATTGTTCAATGTTTGGGGGTTTCTCGAGCCAGTGTATTATTTCCTATAGAGGGCGTGTTTGGGATTAAGATCCCATTCATATGGAATACCCCTAGCGAACTTGTCCTCATTCTCATTTATTATCTTTACCACCCCACAAACGTAGACAGTCAGGATTATCCCGGTAGGTTGTGAGAAGAAATAAACTGGAGAACTTGATGACAAGTGTCAAGATTTACGGGAAAAGAACAAGAGGAAGGCAGAGAAGTAAATATCTGTAAGGCATGTCCACATGACATAATCGAGAAAAATAGACAGTGCTGATCCACGACTGTGGTGATCGTGTGAGATGGCGAAACATGACAGCCCACGTTTATCAGGATGCCACATAATGATGATGGTATCTTCAAACGGCAATATGAATAAATCAAAGAAAGCTGCAGTCAACCTGAACTTGTTGACATCTCCAGTTTGTTTGTCATCAGATGAAGCGGGAGTAGACCAAAATAATTTGACATTGTATTTAAACGACTATTTCCTATTATTGTCGCCATTTATTTTCACAGGAAATCTTCGAAAAGACGGGGAAAACCTCCCCCTGTTAGACACATGAAACAACAAGAAAATGTAATTATTAAATAAAGATGGTTTATTCAGCAATACATTAAAGCTCTGTGTGACAAACAAAGGAAATACAACTACCGGGTTTAATCATAAATACAGTCGCAATGAAACACAATGAATATGTATATAACAACTATAACGCATCTCATTTATTCATCAGTGATAACTATAGATACTGATTAAAACACATAAAGGTAATTTCATGGCGGTGGGGTAGAAAGTTAGAACATTAAATAATTATGTCATGACATAGTGAGGCGGGATAATTATCCCAATTTGGAAAAACAAAGGCAGAAAAGAGACTGCACAACGCTCATTTCTCTCCATAGATCTCTGCCCTATGTGTTATGGGTCTATACCTGACAGACAGCCACCGGGTTAAACCATCAAGCGTTATTTCTCTAGATCCGCCTCTGTGTTTTCTACCGCTAATATTTCTAGTTGTTATAATGTTCTTCATTGCCTCACTTCATATTATATTACCATTGAACACTGCCTCTTTTTTTTATAGTTGTGCATATAGTGCTACTTTCTACTTTAGTCTCTTCTAAGAAGTCAGCGTTAGTTACTCTGGCAACAGTTGCAATATTCGTCTCGGAAGCCACAACCCCGTCGAATTCAAACTTTCCTAAATTTGTTCGTCGACATTTCAAGATTCCCTCCGGGAGTCTCCGTTGCGAAGTTGTCAAGCCGTTTGACTCGGGCTACGAAGGTTGTTGGTTCGATTCCGGATCGCGTCCTTCGGTTCACGAGTTACATTTTTCGGAGACTCCTGTGGGTCGTCACTAGAGCTACGGAGTTCGTGCTTTGTGCGACGCTTTCCGCGCTGCAGAAAGAGACCGAGCCATATGGGATAAAACCCGGTTCAAAAAGTCGACCCTGTCGACTTTTAAGCGACTTTTTTTTTCAAGATTCGCTGCAATACTACATATCCAATGTAACATTTCAGCACTCCACTCTCATTTTGACATTCAACGAAGATGATTGAATGCAAAATATAGTTGTCATCTTAAGAAGTACATCTTTTTCTTGGCTATTCTTTCTGCTCATAATCTCTGTAGACAACCGTACTTTGTAGACAATAGAAGATGAAAAAGAATAATAATGGGGAAGAGGAATCCAGAAGAACGAGGTCCTGGCATATAAGGATAATGCGGAGGAGAACGAAAAGGAGGAGAAAGAAGAAGAGGAGGAGTAGGAAGAAGAGGAAATGGAACAAAAACAAGAAGAAGGGGTGGGGGTTGATCGAGGAAAAGGAAGAAGAAGAAGAAGAAGAAGAAGAAGAAGAAGAAGAAGAAGAAGAAGAAGAAGAAGAAGAAGAAGAAGAAGAAGAAGAAGAAGAAGAAGAAGAGGAAAGGGAGGCGGAGGAGGAGGAGGAGGATCTAACGGTCAAACAATAACTATGAATACATGCTATCATGTGATAACATTAATTTTCTGTTACAGATTATGTTCACGCTGTAATATTCTAACTTTTTATTATGATTTCTTAATACATTATTTGTCTGTATGCAGCCTGTCGTTTTCGACACACATTCTCTGCTTCACATAACTATCTATCTTCCCGTCAATGCGTGCTCATTCTATGCCTACCCCATGTTACAGCATCAAGATAACACTGGCAAATCATGTACTTCAAGTACAATCATGTACTTCACCTATAACCATGTACTTCTCCTACAATCATTTACTTCCCCTACGATCATGTACTGGAAACAATCATTAGCGGTAACAGAGAAGTGTCCACGTTAGTAAACGCAATGTCACATGTCATGAACATTGTAATGGTCATTATCATAGACCCCTCACCGTTACCTAGTATAACAGTTGATGTCAATCCACTGACAATTATCACATTAACGAGTGGAAGTCAGTAAGTTATAAATGGACATTAAAGAAATATAAATGAATACGCACCTTATCACCGTTAATTAATAATAATGTAGCGCTTTGCAAACTATATCTCATATCACAGCCTACGGAAGATCCTTTTCTATTTCCTCTGCCCATGCAATTTCATGTCTAAGGTGTCTTCAATGCCCTGTGTCCATATGCGTTCTGATCGTGCTTTATGTCCATCTGCTTTCTGGGCGCTTTGTGTCTCTTCTTTCAGGAACCATACCATTGATCACTCCTCTTCTAAACCACTACGGCATTTACATGACCAAAACATTGCACTTATATTTCTCCTCATGCAACACAATGAAACACCTAGCAGTCTGGTACCTGAGCTAATTCGACAGTTAAATGATGTTGCCACAGACTGACTCCTTTACAAGCCAATAACTACAATATTAAGTTCCACACGTCAACTTATAACTTACTGACTTCCTCTTGTTTATAGTACATTTATCAATTATTAGTGCGTCACAACAGATGTGTGTGAATTATGGGACAAGACATTAAGACGATGGTTAGCAAAGTGAATCTGGTGTAGACGTTAACCTTGCATGCTGTATTTCCCGTGTCACTTGCTGCGAATATTTTTGAATCTGAAAAAGAGACATATATTGAGAACTCATACATATTTTAGCTAAGGATAAATACAACATGAACATGGCTAACATATAAACATTTGTTGCTAAGAGACAAAGGTTGTTCTCGCAAAGTGACATGCATCATCTTCATTATCACCATCTTCCACTTCTGCCGTCAAGCGCCGTGGGGAGGAATAATTTGCGCTCCAGCGCCCGATGGGCGGCATTGGATAGTATCATTCCGTGTGATTGTACAATGTCTTTTATGTCGTCAATCCATTTTCTTCTTGGACGTCCTCTTGGTCTCGTCGCAGATGAGCTTTGATGAAAGACCAGTGATGGTAGTTGATGGTGTTGCATTCTAACGACATTGCTAAACCACTTGATCTTCTGTCTTTCAATAAATGTGGCACAAGGTGTTGATCTCAATGTCTGTCTGATAACAGCATTTCTTACTCAGTCTCGGATTGCTAAGTTGGCAGCTCTCCTCAGGCATCTCATCTCGCAGGTGTTGATTTTGCGAAAGTGTGATTTGGATAAAGTCCAAGTTTGAGATTGATAGCATAGGGTTGGTGTGAATATGCTGTTTATTATCTGTCGTTTTGCGGACATGGGTATGTTTGGATGCTTCAGTAAGGGTGATAGTTGATATGTAAGTGCACTAGCTTTTTGACATCTGATTTCGATTTCTCTGTCCAATCTGCCATCTTATATGATAATACTTCCAAGATTTTTGAATTCTTTAACTTGTTTTAGAGTTGTGTTATTTATCTGTATACTTAGTGGACCAGGCGATCTGCTAACATGCATTACTTCGGTTTTGGCTGTATTTATACTCATATTGTATCTGCTGCATGTTGAACTCAGATTATTAATAACAGTGACATACAGGAGACGTATATTCCCAAGTAAGTAAATAGTACGAAGTTAAAAATCACTGCAAAGAAAAAAAAAGTATAAAAAATGCAGAGACGGATATTAAAGTGGCCAACGAAATATTTAAATACAATAAAAGGAGATTTACAGCGTGTTTAAACACTGATGAATAGCAAATTTAAAGAAGCTAGTATGTGTAGAATATAAATAAATGCAGTCACGATATTGAAAATATCTCTAAAATAATGTTCTTTGGTGTACGTATAAAGAGAACTTGCATGAGGATTATAATTTTGGAGTGTAAGGAACACATCCTCTTTACTTCATTTTGTCCATTCATTTCTGATCAAGGGTGCCGACATTACAAGCATGAAGCCTTAGCACACTCAGACACACACATACACACATACATACATACACTCATACATAGGCATAATACACATATGCGCACCTAACCACACATATAAACACACGCATACACACATATACACATATATACACACATACACACATACGCACATACACACAGTCACACATGTGCAAACACACATACACATACACACATACTACAGTCATTTACGAAACTCAAAATGCAAGGATTGTCTCACCCTGATACCCACCGCAGATCATTTACAGCAGCATGTGGTTTCGCGCCAGTGCATGTTTATGTGTATGTATGTGTGTGTGCGTGTGTGTGTGTGTGTGTGCGTGTGTGTGTGTGTGTCTGTGTGTGTGAGTGTGTGTGTGTGTTGCTGCTACCACTGATGCTCTGACGCTACAATACCAGACCTTGAGTCTGCATGAATGTCTTTAGATAGCTCTATTGTCGCGGGCTTGCTAAAGTCGCTGAACGAGCTGTACTGTACGTCCTAGTTACACCTATTGTTCTATTCCACATTGTTTTGTTTGTTCTATAATATGACAAATGCTCTTTCTTACAATTCATAACTTACCCTCCGGACCACCGGGGCCATAGGGACGTGTGTAGAGAGGCCGATGCGATACCTGATTGCGAGGCTTGGGATCTGGATCGTGTCCAATGAAGTGGTCGCTGTTTGCTGCTTGCTGTCGCTGGATCCCGGTGGGAATGAACGGTTCGAAGATTCGACCAGGGGTCGGCTGCAGGTACAAATCCTCAGTTGTGCTTGTTGATGTGGTGGTGGTCGCCGTGGTTCTCGTGTGTTCAAGGTAGTCTGGGAACATATACTGGGTTATGAGAATTGGGATGAATAGTAGACTTTGAACAACAAGGAAAATATTATTGAAAATAAACACGTCTACACACTCGAAAATTATGTGTGCAAATGTGATCATGAATATGACATTTATTTAAACACAGAATGCACTAAATAAAGAATTTGACACAATGTTAGACATATTTACTGAACTCTTAATTGACACGAAAGAACGGCGGTAGCTTAGTTGCTAGACCTGGTGGTCATGGGTTCCATCCATCCCGGGAAGTATTTGAAATGTAGAATTTGATCTGGGTTCCAGGTCAACATTGCCTAAAATTGGTACCACGAAAGGTCTAGGAAAGTAAAAGCGACCCGTGTGATACAGACCACATCACCCAAAGAATGCGATCGGTATCTTCAATCTAGCAATTTGTGCGGAATGCGCCTGAATGTGTGTAAGAGGTGTCCATTACTGACTTTACTTACATAAACAATATTATATAAAAAGAATTTAACACATATCTTAGATATAGTTAATGAACACAAAAAGGTCATGTGCAATACTGGTTTGTAGTCACGGTTGCTTTAATTTAGTGGTTCCTAATATGCTGTTATTATTTTGGAACCCCCTGCTTACCATTCTATTAGTTCGTTGTCTGCCTCGTTAGATATCACGTAGGTCACTTCTTCCCTCTGATGGATAATATACTTTCAATAGCTCGATAAATGTATTGTGAGTAGCGACATATATGTTCAGTACTTGCAAACTCACACTGTATCACTGTATGTCGGATGTGATGATATCATCCAGTGACTTTGTATTTATCACGCCAGGCAATTAAACCACTTCCACATAGTCTGCCTTAGGAAGCTATTGAAGATTAAATAGCAAGCAAGGCAAGATCCAAGACACTTAAGCCTTAGAAAGAGCACCTATGCCCAGCATCCACACTCTACTAATGAAGAATCAGATTCGCTGGGATGGTCATTTGACTCGCATGCCAGATCACAGGCTCCCTAACTAAATTTTACTGTGAGGTGCGCTGTGGCAAAAGCTTCCAAGGTGGCCAGAGGAGATGCTGTAAAGACACTATGAAGCTCTCACTAAAAGCTTTTGGAATTCATCACGACCCTTGGGAGACTGCTGCCGAAGAACAAAATTCGTTGGGTACATCATTGCACAAGGGTGTGGGCACTTGTGAACAAAACAGGACTACAATAGCTATGATAAAAGGCTTGACAAAAAAAAAAAAAAAAAAAAAAAAAAAAAATGCAGAAGATCCTCCTCATGGAACATCAAGCATTATTTGCCCACATTGTGAAAGAACATTTTGAGCCAAAATAGGCCTTACCAGCCATCTTAAAACTCTCGTCTTTGCGTGCCCAATTTGTTACCCTTTTAAAATAAAGTTTGTTCGTTCGTTCGTCTCCAAACTTTCAACCCCATTGGATGAAATAAATGGGCGTCATCATTCTTGATGGACAAACACCATCTAATGCAAACATATACCACTAAACAACCCGATTACGTTTGTTGGTAGTATAGTTAGTACTGCCTTGTCATACGCCTTAAGGTATATTAACTATATGGTGCTATATGGTGCAACGTGCTCGGTGGATGATGGGGTCAACATCGCCCCTTGACTTGTACTGCACATGGCATTTCCTGGTACCTATATCAGGCTGGGTCAGCTTAGGACCCGAGGTCAATTTTAAAAGGCTCCATTGGTGGGAATGCGGAGCCAGAAGTCACATAACCACAAGGCCGGCAAGAAAAAATTGCTTGGCACTATGCCACGGCGGCTCTTTTGTCTGCATTATAACGGAACATTTAGCTAGGAAACTGAAATGTGAAAACATAATTTTCTAGTTACGTTTCCTTGTTTTCTGAATTGTGTTCTTGGATAAAGAATTTGGTTGAAACGCTCGCTTGCTCTCTGTGTGTTTTTATTTAGTCTTGCTTCCCAGTTAACTTTCACTGTTCATTCTTTTGTTAGTGGCTCACTGCTTCTATGATTAGATAATCTTGTGTTGTTTTCATTCGCCGGCAGTAGCTTATTGTGATACGTGTCATGTCTTGGTCTATATAACGGCTTAATCTCTTTTAATTAGAGACAACACGTTTATATGTAGCGAAGGATCCAGGATAAACAGAAAAATTATAAGACTTCAAACTAGAACACACTTTAATAATTGATTAGATGTCCACGCCATGTATTTTCTTTTCATGTCAACTACTTCTTTCAGGAGATGTTTATGTAGAGATTACCTCTAAAATATACATTATTTAGCTTTGTACGCTGTAGCGTCGGGCGCTTGGAGATAGAAGATTGGGATACATCCTTCAGTTTGACTGTCATTACATTTAGTAGAAGTGCAGCCTTCTCTTACTGCCCCGATGACAGGCTGTTACTGCTATGAGTCCATGCTAATGAACGGTTCTCCTGTAGCTGCAATCTTTGTCCATGCCTCCCTCTTGCCCTGTATCCCTCGTGCCAGTGGTTGTCAAGCTGGAAAATGTCCAGGTCCATCGACCTGTAAGGTGTCCGTACCACTTAATATCTGTATGCCTATATACCCTGTTAATGAGAACGTTACCTCTTTGTTGGACTTCATCATTATAGAATGTGTCTTTTCTTGTACCCGCAAGTATTTTTCTTGAACACATCATTTCATGTTATAATTCTTCCTTTTTGTCCTTCGATTATAGTCAGTTTGTGATACTATTTAAAAATGAAGCACATAATGAAAACATATTTTTTACATCTAAGAAAACCATGAAACGTTCGTACTTTCAACTAAAGAGTTGCAATCGAATTGTGATTCAATATACGTTAATCGCAAAAACAATATCCATGGTGTTCTTAATATTGTAAATCTCCTGATATCGTTTGTTACAATAGCTTGGGCATCGTTTTAACATTCTCTGTGAGATGTACAGCTGATGAAGTGCCGAAGTCGGGATTTACACTGATCAACATCTCGCTCACCACAAGCGGGATATTGTGAGCAGACACAAATCTTGCTTTGAAAGCGGGTTTCGGCTTTTGTCTCTGTTGTCATGAATCGTTACAAGGACTTCAACCCCACAAGCTAACATACTGCAAGAGCTTCACAGCTATACCCCATGACGACATGTTACACTTGAATCCATCGTTTGGACATCCAAGGAGCATTCTCCGAATGACCGTGTTGTTTGCATGACGAAATGTAACGAAATGATCATCAGATTCCAGTACTTCAAAGTGCAAGAATGAACCGTCAGAATCGACGAGGCTCAACACCATAAAAATAGCAATAGTTTTCGTCAGTGAGGAAACACTGTGGTCATTGCCGTCTACCGCGAGAAATAAACTGATATAAATGTATAGCTTGTTTGGTTTCTAACCCTTTCCCCTTGTTTTCTTGAGGTCTTATCAATGTGTATACATTAACTTGTCACATTGAAACTAAGTTGTCTCCCAAAACATAGTCGAAATGGGACAGTATACTTTTCAATGTGCTAAATAATCGACTTATCTGAACGTAACACACATCACGATTGTTGCTTAAATCTTACCTTCAAAGAGCATTTTGTTGTTGTTGCGTTCGTTCGCTTTGAACTAAATCGTAGTCCACACAAGTGCTACAACCTCTATTGCACTGCACTGATTTTTGCGTGTAGATTATCTTTCCCTATTATCAGTGTTTCTCGCCATCAGGCGAACCCACTCCAACTTCAGTATACTTTGTACGAGGGTAAGTTAATAAGAAAGTCACAAATGGCTGTAGAAAAATAACTAAATATTTTAACAACCAGTTTATTTTTATACATACATTATCCCTTTATTTCTCAACATAATTTACATCAACATTGATGCACTTATCCCATCGTTTTATCAGTCCTCCCAAACCGGCTGCATAGAACTGCGTGGTCTGTTTTCTAAACCACGTTTTCACTTCACATTCAACTTCGGCGACATTCGCGAAATCTCTCCCGCCATCGTGAAAGAGCGTGGGTGGAAGTTCCGGAAGACATGACGGACTGGCACAATCTAATAATAACACTGGGTCCTGAGTGCAGAGAATGGGCAGCGGGCCGCACTGAGTTTGAAGTGCAACAGCTGATCCAGAGCAACACACATCAAGGTGACATAGTCATCTACACCGATGGCTCAGTGGTGAGAAACAGACGTAGTGGCTGGGGCTTTATTGCAAAGGCTAATGGGCGAGTCTTGAAAAAGGAGAGTCTGGCATATGAGACTACGACCTCCAGCATGAGAATGGAGGTGGAGGCAGTAACAGCGGCATTCCGGTGGCTACAGGAAACTACTGCAACACACGTTGTATTCATTACGGTTTCAAATAGTATGATTAGCAAGGGGAGAAAGGAATGTTTCGTGTGGAATGTACTCGTCGCTTCAGAGATCACACACAGATCATGAGAATTGTATGGATATTTTGCCCACTCACCTTATTTCTTAACTCACCTCAACTCAACTATGCTGACAAATGTTGGTCCCGTAAAGCGGTGCATAGCTGGTTAGAAAAAGTTACGCGGGCGAGTCAATAAATAAGTCAAACATTTCTGTGGGATGGCCGGTAAATGAAAACAAAGCACGCAGTTCTGTGCAGCCGGTTTGGGAGGACTGAAAAAACGATACATCAATGTTAGTGAAATTTATGTTGAGAAATAAAGGGGCAATGTATGTATAAAAATAAACTGGTTTCAAGTTATCATGTGTAGTTATTTTTCTACAGCCACGTGTGATTTGCTTATTAACTTACCCTCGTAATTTACTGTACACAATCGTCTTTCCCTTTTTCAGCAGACCGCTTTGCGTAGATTTCGATGGTAACATGCGTCTCTTGTTAAAAAAAAATTGCAAACTCCTGAACCAACATTGTCTATGACATTACAAATATCCAATAAATATTGCGGTTGGTTGCACATATAAAGGGCATATACGAGTAACTAACATGTCTGAAACCCACATTTTAATTCCGTGTTACAACAACCGTAGCGCTGTATATTTTACCATAAAGAATCATTGTCTCTTTGTCTTCCCCCAATGGATTTGAGGCCACACAGGTGTACGTGCCGAAGTCTGACTCCTGGATGTCGAAGATGCGCAAGCTCAGGGTCAAACTGTTCTTCTGCTCGTCGTAGATTTCTACTCTGCGATAGAAATGAATATGTCCATGTTGATTTAAACATGTCGAGCCGAGAAGGGCAGAGGTAGATATAATAGATAACGTAGAGGCACACTATGGCTGTTCTCTTATGGTATGAACAAGGGATGTAAAAGGTATGATACTGTATTTATTAGAATTATAGGAAAAGTGATACAATGGAGCAATTCTGTCAATAATAATAATAATAATAATAATAATAATAATAAAAGCAGTGATGGTTTCAGTAATATAGTAGTAGTAGTAGTAGTAGTAGTAGTAGTAGTAGTAGTTGTAGTAGTAGTAGTAGTAGTAGTAGTAGTAGTAGTAAGAGTAGTAGTATATTAGTAGTAGTAGTAGTAGTAGTAGTAGTAGTAGTAGTAGTAGTAGTAGTAGTAGTAGTAGTAGTAGTAGTAGTAGTAGTAGTAGTAGTAGTAGTAGTAGTAGTAGTAGTAGTAATTTGCAATTTACGAAGCAACACCCTTCTTCCGCAAACAATCCTATTACGCCATTTTCTCGAACATTCCGCCTCTGAATTTGCAAATTTCAATCCTGCATGCCAAGCTTATTTCCTAATTTGCCTTATTTGTTTCTAGTCACCCACAAGCAAGCTATACCTAACTATCCTGTAAATAACGCGGGACATGACTGGGCCAAAATGGTGAACTGTTCATGAAACAAGGTCTATACAGGGTACAGATTGGCACATTGCTGTCTTGGCAGACGATAATTTGTTACACTGTGCTTCAAAAAGCATAATGACTACAACCCATGGCCGTAGCTAATGTGAGTGATAAGGCCAATTCGCGCTATAAATCTTATATATAAATTAGGATCTCCGTCCGTCTGTCTGTCTGTATGTCTGTCTGTATGTCCGTCTGTCCTTTGTGCGCTCGCGAACGGCCCATCCGATTGAGATGAAATTTTCTACACGCGTACACGCCTTCCTTTCATTCCAGAGCTGCCAACTGTGATATTTTGTTAGTGTGAAATCGCCTGCTTACTCAGTATTATTTCATTTTTCATTTTTCATCATAATTTCATATATTTCAGGGGACCTAACTCTGTAAAAGTTATTTCAAGGGGCATAACTTTTCTGTATAACTTATAGTCATATTGTGGCATCGTTTTCAAAGATTTATAAACTCTTTGTCCATAGTTATGTACCGGCATATGAGTTATAATAAATAATGATACAATCTGTAAGGCATTTTCAAAGTTTTCATAAAAATAATGCACAATGCATAACATTGTAACTCATCTTTTTTTTGCTTAAGAAGTTACTGTAGTCATGCAGGTGATTAGAAAGAGTTTTCATTAAAAATAATGGATGGTGTGTGGAAGAACGTTCTTTATGAATTTAATGAAGCCGGACAGGGTCAGGCAGACAGATAGACAGACAGACAGACAGATAGACAGTCGGGAACAGGAACTTATATGACTACTTATATAAATTAAATGAGATGCTTCACACCAGGAGCTGTGCGATGCCGGGCCAGGTCAGACAGACAGACAGACAGACAGACAGACAGATAGTCGGTAACGGGAACGGGAACTTATATGACTACTTATATGAATTAAATGAGATGCTTCCCACCAGGGACTGGGCGAAGCCGGGCAGGGTCAGGCAGACAGATAGACAGACAGATAGACAGACAGATAGACAGACGGGAACTTATATGACTACTTATATGAATTAAATGAGATGCTCCACACCAGGAGCTGGGCAATGCCGGGCCGGGTCAGACAGACAGACAGACAGACAGACAGACAGACAGACAGACAGACAGACAGTCAGTCGGTAACGGGAACGAGAACTTATATGACTACTTATATGAATTAAATGAGATGCTCCCCACCAGGGTCTGGGCGAAGCCGGGCAGGGTCAGCTAGTGTTCTATAAATGCATGTGAATACATGGTCATTTTCACCATCACGTATATCACATACAGGGTACAAAGACCTTAGGAACAGCCAGTCTTTCAACAATGAAGCTTGCAGACTGGCATTGCTAAGAACAACGTTTTATTTACATAGTATTGGTTTACGTCAAAGTCCTAATGTTATGCAGCATGGATATTAATAATACGCGTTTTAAGTTGAAAATTATATACAAACCAAGATTTAAAATTGCATCTTGTTTTGCATTTCGTGTATTGCAATGACAGACATGTGGTGTCATATCATCAGATATCATTATTTAGGTTATACCAGCGTTGCTCAACATGTGAACCACTAGAGCCATGAATGGTTATCGGAGCGGTACGGACAGGCATGCATTTGTCAGTTCTAAGTTGCAATGACTCATGGCTGCTATATCTGTGCTCTTTTAATGATTCGTAGTTAGAGTATTCTAAGGACACGTGTTATATGTTTTGTTCTCTTACGTGTAGTTTTATCCTCTGGTTGTCCAATTGCTGTGTTGTTTAACTACATTAAAAAGAACAGTTTTCTAAATGATCACTAAGAACTCTTGCTAAAAATAAACGTTAAATTAACTTCGAAACATGGTGCATAAAAGTCAACCAGGGTAAAAGGAGGGTGCAGACATTTTGTAGTTAGTCATAGTTGAAAACGTCTAGGTTATAGTCTACCTTTCTGTTTGAGTCTATATGACACATATTTCCTACATTTCGAGACATGAGTGTTTGTGATTTACCAGGAGTCTGATCAGGTTTTGAGATATGCCTTTCCGTTACATGTACTCACGCTATGCGACAACAAGACATGTGCAAAGTTGTACTCCATACGCTTGCCAACCACAAGTACCTGTATTTGAGTGTGGACGTTAAGATCTTCGTGCCATCTTTCTGCCACATTGTGATTGCGTGTGGGAAAGCCGTGACGCTGCATTCTAGAATCGTCTCCTTCCCTTTCTCTTGTCCGATTCTCTTATTGGGCAAGTAGATTTCAGGTGCGACTGTTGACACATAAGGACATAATAACATTAACTCATTGTATACCAGGACAAGCAAAAACTGTATTCTATCATATTATGATCACCTTATGCAGTAAATCCTTGTCATTGGAAGTTTGGAAAACAACTCCTGCATGTTACACATAACTAGTTCTAGCATATGACTGCGATTCCTTGACAATTAGTAAACAATCGAAAAGATGCCTTAAGGTTTTGGAGATGTGGTTTTATAGAATAATTCTGACAACTTTTTTGGACAGCCAAAATGAGTAATCTAAACCTTTTCTTGGATCCTATATCGCAAAGACAACTTATCACAAACATCAGATATAGGCTGCCTTTATTTTTTATTCAACATTATGAGAAGATAAAATCTAAAACATGATGTGACAACTGGAAATATTTGTGGAAAGAAAGATGGAGGAAGACAGCGAGAGAACTTTCTGTACAGTCTTGTGGCATGGCACGGAACGAAATCAACACAGGAATATATACATTCCATGGAGCTCGCAAGATGTGGAGAAGCTTAATCACTCACGCCAGTAGGTAAATCACTTGATGCTGACACCAGATTTCTTATCATGCATTGAACATGTAAAGCAACAAAGACCAGGTAGCAGTTGTGTAGTCACACAGAGTGATATAAGGAACAGTATTGAAGGCAGTTGTGTAGTCACACAGGGTGATATAAGGAACAGTGTTGAAGGCAGTTGTGTAGTCACACAGAGTGATATAAGGAACAGTATTGAAGGCAGTTGTGTAGTCACACAGGGTGATATAAGGAACAGTGTTGAAGGCAGTTGTGTAGTCACACAGGGTGATATAAGGAACAGTGTTGAAGGCAGTTGTGTAGTCACACAGGGTGATATAAGGAACAGTGTTGAAGGCAGTTGTGTAGTCACACAGAGTGATATAAGGAACAGTGTTGAAGGCAGTTGTGTAGTCACACAGGGTGATATAAGGAACTGTGTTGAAGGCAGTTGTGTAGTCACACAGGGTGAAATAAGGAGCAGTGTTGAAGGCAGTGCACATATCACAGCCTTGCTCTCGTAACTACAAAACATTTTTTAAAACATACAATTTAAAGTGATAATGAATTTTCAGTTATTAATAAATAATTCAGTCAATCAATTTATCACGTGCTGTTTACACAGTCAAGATTGTCTTCACAAGATCTCAAGGATTGCCCGTTTCTGATTCAAGTAGTACACATTGCTTGACTGATCTTTGTCCATTTCTGGATGTGCTACTGGCGACTTTCTTCATAACTCCCTTAGATGGTAACCTCTGTTTATGAGGTTGGAATAATGTAAATGGTCACCTACACTACGCGTAGAAACCTCTATATGTGCGGCAAGTTCCCCCGTACATTTTGCAAACAAAATCTTAACACGGTACACGATCTCTGTATGCGAGGGCCTCAGTATACATAAGTACAATTAGCACACTGAAATATGTGTGTTTCAAATTTGGTAAATTTACAATTTTAAAAAAGGCCAGATAAATGACCTAAATAGCCGTATACTGGGGACGTGGAGAAAAGGAAGGCCACTGTGTAGATAGAGTGATCATGTGATGAACAATATACACATGACAGCAACAGAGTCTTAAGATAGAGAGTGCCGATGCTTAAACAACGAAAGGCTATGGCATGGAGAAATACCTCAGTATAACTAATCTACAATACTCAAGAACAGATACCGTGAATCTGAAGAGAAACGCAAACGCCTACCGCTCGCTCTACTGCTGGTGTTCTACTCTGTAGCGTTAAAATCTCCGCCACGGAGCCAGCCTGATAAGGTTTTTTTTTTTTCGATCATCAGAAGTGACCGCCTCGCCGAATGTTTCGGCCTCTTTCTAGTGAAAAGCATATGGTGCTTAAGATAACCATTTGTCACAATAAGAAAGAAAGAAAGAAAGAAAGAAAGAAAGAAAGAAAGAAAGAAAGAAAGAAAGAAAGAAAGAAAGAAAGAAAGAGAAGCGTAGGGAGCTTCAGATAACCATTTATCGCAATGAGAAGGAAAGAAAAAACAAACAAATATTAGACAGACAGACAGACAGACAGACATACAGAAAGAGAGTAGACGACATGTGTAGTGATAGAAGAATACTCACACTCAACAAACACTTCGATGACTCGACTCACGGCTGGTGGGACACCATTGAATGCTACACACTCGTAGGCGTCACCGCAAGCTCGGGTGACATTGTGGATGATGAGAACCTCGCCGCTGACACCCACCTCTGGAAGGCAAGTAGAAGGCATGCACAGTCTGGAGTGAAAATGTCAGCAACTTGCCACCTTGATATTTATAATTCAATCTTTCACAAATACACAGGCGCGTGCGAGCGCGCGCGCGCGCACACACACACACACACACACACACACACACACACACACACGCACACAATTTTGTCACCTAGCATTATAGCGACAATCGTTTTCACACACACACACTCATACACACACATAAACACACACACACACATACAATTTAGCTACCTAGCATTCCACCATTTAATCGTTCACACACAAACACAGTTTTGCATCCTAACATTCTAGCGGCCATCATGCGCACTCTCTGTCTGTCTGTCTGTCTGTCGGTCGGTCGGTCGGTCGGTCGGTCGGTCTGTCGGTGTGTCTGTCTGTCCGTCTGTCGGTCTGTCTGTCTGTCTAACATACATCTATAATTCTAACTATCATCATACACATGCACACACACACACACACACACACAAACACTCACACACATTGCCACCCACACACTTACACACATATACACACGCACGTAATGTTTCCACCTACTATTAAATACAAATTAAACACACACATATACACATACACGCGTTTGCCACCTAGCAATCTACCGTGCCGTCGTGCCCACACATACATACACATACACTTTCTCACCATACAGTCACACAATGTAGCCACCTAGCATTCTAACGTATCACCTTTCACAAACAAATAGCAACACACATACACACATGCATAGTGTTGTCACCAATCACAAACAAAACACAAGCACACATAATTGCCCACCTAGCAATCTAGCTAATCACAGTTTACATACAAAGGCCTATTCACAATTTTTGCACCTAGTATTCAAGCGATTCATCGTTCGTGCGTGCGTGCACGCGCTCACACACACACACACACACACACACACACACACGCACACACACATGCACATATGCACTCAGACAACAATACATTCAGTTTTGCCACCTATCATTCTTGCAGATCAATATTCATGCACAAACAAACACACACACATACACACTCACACTTGCTAACTATCATTCCAACACACCATCCTACATATACAAACACACATACACACACACACACATGCAACAATACATACAGTTTTGCCACCGAGCATTCTAGCATATCAATATTCAGATACATACAAACACACTCACACACTTGACACCTATAATTCTACCATGCGTCCGTCACATAGAAACACACACACTCTACCACACAAGCTCGCATATTAATACATACAACAACATTAACATTACAGTATGAGTACTACTGTTGGTGCATACTGTGAAAGTTTCCCTGGTTGAGGATTTACCAGCTAGCAGCCGGTACCTCACAGAACGTGGCGCTCAGCACGACGCGCCAAAAACCATCTCTTGCCATTTCTCCTGCCTCATGCGTCCCGCCTCTTGTCTTCTGCCTCCTGCCTCTTTGTCTACCGCTTCCTGCCTCCCTCCTACTGCCTCCCTGCCTCCCGCTTCCTGCGCCCTGCCCAAGGTGTGTCAAATGTCCTGTATCCATCTTCGCCACAGCTTCATTGAACCATGCCTATTATCAGTTTCACCCTAGCCACTGTGATTATTAATATGAATAGTTTTATGTTTCAGAAACATTATACTCGTGTATGAGCCTGTTTTCTTTGATGTTCAAATCTTGAAACATTTCAATATTTTTCTTCTTCTACTTGGTCCACGATATTCCAAGAATTGTTCTATAAAATCCAAGCTCACAATCACCAATTTTCTTCTTCATTTATTGTGACGTGGTCCATGCCTATATCCATATTTTGCTACGTAGGTCTGCTTGGCCGAATGAATAAGAGAACTCGCTCTTAAACGTCCGGTTTGCTGATACCCAGCTAGCGGGTTCAACCCCTACACCGGTCATTTGGACTTCTCGTCCTTAACTTGGGGACGTAAATTAAAAGTACCTCAGAAGTATGAGTGGGTTCGCCAAATGCTGAGGGACACTGGTTATAGGGAAAACTAATCCACACGCAAATCTCAGTTCAGTGCACTAGATGTACTAGCACGTATATGGACTACGCTTGAGTTGAAAGCCAGCGGACGAAAAATATATTAACTTTAACTTGTGTTCTGGTATTGTGCCATACGTTGCTCTCAATACTGTTTAGTCCCTGAATTACTATGGCCAACATGCATCTTCTTACTTCTTTTGAATAACCCCCATTGTTGCTGATTTAAAAGCTAATTATGAAATAGAGCACGATTCCATGATGTGCCAAGTGGGTTCACTAATACCCCGATCACGCTATAATCACAAAACCTCGATACGAGTCAATTATTGATGTGCTTATGTTTGATTAATTCCACATGACAACATACGGGTTAGGACATGTGTTTAGATTTGACAAGGAAGGTTAAAGACGCATTGCGCCGTTGTCTGCATGTAAGTGTTGCAGAAAAGTATTAAATATTTTAAATAGATTTATCTACGATATACAAGGAGTAACAAAAGCTCAGTAATGAAGAAGACTTAATGCTCTTGAACTTACGGTGAGTTGATGGCGGGGTATGAGACCTTTTCCAACACCGATCAGTTAGAATTAACGTTGTCTGCTCGTTCAGAAAGCACTGGCAAACTACTGAACGTAAAATTGCCGAGAAGATCCGCCTGGATTCGGGTTGATCACAACCTCCTACAAAGGTTATGCGATGTTTTTATTTAAACTTGAGGAAAATGAAATATTTTGGATACGTAAGACACATGAATGTCTAGACATGATAACTATGGATGGAGGTGTAGCAGAATGGCGGAGAAGAAGGAGACCCCGGCGTAGATTGATTCTGAATGTGATACATCACTTAAACATGACAGCAGGAGGAGAAGGACATCTGGTTTATACGATTTCGAAAGACTGTTAATGGGGGAGGGGGTAAATTTTGCAATGGAAAAGCCACTGTATGATATTTTATTAACTGACTTTAGTATTCAATTTAGTGGTCAGTTTTCCCACAATTTCATAACGTAAATGTATGCCTGATCGTGTTAGTTGCATCACAAGGTCTTGGAATGGTACATTGACAACATTACCAGAAACTCTGATTTAACAGACTCATTGGATTTATGTCGACGACAGAGTTGTAATTCGTGGTTTGATGTAAATATATAGGTATGGGACATTGTTGGTGACGATTGATCAAATTAGATTTGACCTTTAACCCCTGGCTGCAGTGACCCTAACCAAGATCTTTGAGTCTTCTTAGTGGGACATACTGCCAGTCAGTCTAGTACAGCCATGTTTCTTCACCGATGTCATGTTTCCAGCAACGAGCACGCTTCTTAGCTTGATGAAGAGAGGCATAACGTTGCAATACATTCCTCGCGGAGATTATATGTATGTGCCGCTTAAGGAGGAGAGTCTCTAAGCCTGCACTAGGGCAATGGATGCCAGACCTTTACAAAACTTTCGCTGTCAAACACATAAACTTCCATAGGATTGTCAATGAACAAGCCAAGATGTAACCCGTGGTGTGGGTCGTGGGAATGCCATAATGTAACCATTCAAACTTTATTGTTATCCATTCATAAGCGTGATGTTCAAATACAGGAATACCGAGACTCGTGTATTCTTGATGTTCTCACTCATTGCCTTCTTCAGAGTGAAAAGTGATACAGTTCGGCGTTTTAAGATACTATGAGATATATAAATAAGATTGTGAATAAATTATGATTATAATAGCACGATATGGTTTTACAAACAACCATGCTTGCACAATTAGCTGCACTTTGTGAAGGACGAATGAAGAATAAATATGATAAAATATTCACTGGCTTGTCACAATGCAGTAGTGAAAGATTACGTGTTGAAGTTGATTTTGTATTTGTAAGAAATTCTGTTGTTCCTACATTAAACAGCCCTCTATGGTAAAGGTGAATTATGCCTGTTTACTGCCTGTGAATGGTAGGCTTGTGCCCCACCTTTAGGGGTGCTAGTGAAATTGCTAATAGAAATGTGTTTGTACCGCACTAGCAATCAGTCAATCAAATTTCGACAACCAGTTCTCCGAGGAAAAGACACAAGGACACACAATCAGAGTGCATTTGGGAAAGTTATTATTGGAACTCTTCGCTGGTTATTGAAGATGAGAACCGAGTATGTGAGAATGTCTCGATTAATTTGATGTTGGTTCTTGACTCCACTCAAATCCCGTCTTCACAATGTATGCTTCCTGTTGTAATGGATCTTAAATGCCATGTGTCTGATTCTAGTAATACACTGATAAACTGCCGGTACACCTTAAATCTCAATATTTTCGATTGGATTCCGTTCTAGATGTAACGTTTTTCTATATTGTCAGTTTTCTATATTATTATTTCGTGTTTATTGGTCAGTTCATAAAGACTTCGGTCTAAACGTTTGTCTGTGCCCGTGTGTTTTCCCATCCGTTTAGCTTGTCAGTCTTATTCTGCGTTTCTTTTCTGACTCCCTGCTGTTATACGTTTATACTTGTTTCCTTCTCACTTGGATTCGACACCTGGGCTCCTATCTCGTTGAGGGAAAGACTGGTCACCTAATTCGGGGCTCTTTTATAAATAGCAAAACTTTGTGTTTGTGTTGAAGTCGTGTTCATAAGACGATTTGCTCTGTTCATTTTTTTTTCTAGTCCACAATATGTTATCCTGTCTATATCTTAAATTTGCACTAACATTTAAAAATAAAATGTTCACTTATTTGAAACCATTTTAGTTAAATAAACAATGGTCAGAATTGTGTAGAGTATCTTTCAAATACCACCCATGTTCCCCCTTATGAAATCTTGTTACTTACAAGGCAAGTTCCTTTTTCTATTTTGGCCCTTACCTGGTGTGTTATGTTGTTTTACAAGCATACAGTGCAATTACAACAAACAGTATCGCTAATCATTATCCCCAACACCAAGACCTCGAATACAACTAGCACCAACAACGCCATCACTATTTGGGTCTGTTTGAGTCATGTAACCCTGTATTGGCGCTTGGTCTTAATACAAGGTAATGAAACATTCGTGTGTAATCCCATGTAACGATTATTCTTGTTTATTACGAAGTAATTGTGTGTTTGTTTTGTTTATGCATGTCCTTTGCGGAACATTACGATCAACCCCATGCTGAAATTTAGGCAATTTTCCGTTCAGTAGTTTGCCATTGCTTTCTGAACGAGAAGTCAACATTTAAGTCAAACTGACTGGTGTTATGGACGGAACTCACTACACCACCATCATCACACAGGAAGCTTAAGCGCGAGCGCGTTAGACCTCTCGGCCACTGTGATATAATTCTTACAACCGTCAAAAGCGCGATTAATATTTCCCCCACTACAACCCCATTTTAAAACAACACCAACCAACAGCGACATTGGTCCGAATAGAGGATGAAAGAAGACTTTGGATTGGCTGTGACGTCACAAGCCTAAGCATGACAAACGGTGATAAATTTGGCGTGCAAGGTGAAAAACGGTCTGTTTTTACACCAACCCAAGCACGGGGCAGGAGAAGATCCAATGTATCTGACGGAGTGTTAGCATCTTCCAAATCAACTAACAATAGATAACTTAGTCTTATTCATTAGACGAGGAAAGCATCAGCCTACAAGCAGACATCGCATTTGAAAACTGTATCCAAGTCAGATCCTGAAACCTGTCGTCAACGTGTTTGAAGCCATTCAATTAACATGAAGGTAAGCACAATGCTATAGTTTATATTACGTTAGTAAGTGATCCTTTCCCAAGAAGAAGTTGGTATTTGGGTTTGTTGCAACAAGGTGGTTAGTCCTTAAGAAATTAATTAGGAGAGACTAAGTACTTTATTCAGATGCCGTAGTTCATGAATATATTATACACGAGGTTAAACCATGAGGAAGCTTTCTTCTAGTTAAACAACGTATTTAATGTGTAAGCTTTAGACCTTGGTTGTAAAATTTATTTCTTAAGGAGATAAACTAAATCAGCAGTGATTTAGAAGTTGTGATTAACTTAAGATTTAGCAAGCTAAGAATACTTAGTTCAATAACAAGAGACTATTTTACATGTGCCAACACTGTTAAGAGAAATTAGTGTAATGTGTAACATAAAAGTACATGAACACATTAGATGTAAATAGATTCATATATGTATCATAATTTCGTGTGTTGGATGAAAGCACACATGTGGTGAGTTAAATGTATTTTCATTGTTGTTAAACATGTGGATTTATCATTTGTGAGGAACATAATAATACCTAATCATCACCCCTGCAAGTGTGATTATGATTCATGATGAATGAATGCGGATTGGGTGTATCACATAATTCTATGCATTTGATGAGAGCATGCATGTGATGATTTATGGGTAACTTCAAGATTGTTATACATGAGGAATTCTCATTTGTGAATCTCATAATTATGCCTAATTATCATCCATACAATTATTATGTCTAACGAATGATGGTGGAATGAGTGAGATTCCATTATAATTTCACTGACACCAAATTTATAAATTTATCATTTGTAAAATCACATCAGTATGCGTACTTATCATTCATGCAAATATGAATAGTATGTCTGATGAATGATGAAAATGAGTGAGATGAAGAGACATGCTGGGAAGGAGTATGGATAATCAATCAATCTCATGATGGCACTTTGAAGTATAATGTCCTGTCTATCAGAAGAGAATATGTTAATGATAACCCATACATTAATTAATAATTTAGTGCACTCCGACGCATGACACCCCTCTGTAGTCTATACAACTCATGTTACAATCAAATGGTTTTGTGTCCTAAGCATGACACCACTCTGTATTCCATATCACTCATATTACAATCATATGGTTTTGTGTCCTGAATGACACCACTCTGTATTACATATAACTCAGGTTAAAATCATATAGTTTTTTGCCCTGGATGATGATGATGATGATAAATGAGGTAAAGACATATTACATACATGGTGAAGAGGAGGGAATATACTCACTTTGAAACTTTTGACTAGAAAAGAATTCATCGGATGGTTATACAAGAGATGTTACCATAATGTACTTACATTGTTTATAACCAAATACTCATTGCAATAGAGAATGATTGTATAAACCATTAATGTATGAGACCTTTTGATTGTAAGGGAAGGAGATCTAGAGAAACTAATTATGTATAGAAGAGAAGTTTCAAATTCCAAATCAATCAAAGTATTACTCAACCTGTAGACCATGGAGGACAGGCATGGGAGTAGACGACACTGTGTATCTGCTAGTCTAAACCTTCAGTGCCATATAATGACGGATTGGATGGAGAACAATCAGTTATGTTGTGAATAACTATTTGAGAGCACCAAGACTCTTTTCCTTCCACTGTTTATTTTCCTAGGGTCACAATTCTTTTATGTATTTTTCTTTGTGGTTTTCTTAAAAGTGTACAGCCGTTCATTTCTGATGTTTATAGAGATGATATCATTAGATTTATGATTTATGCTGATATTTCAAGTAGTGGCTAGATCCATCTAGATCCAGACCTGACTTTGTGAATGTAGCAGCTTGACTGAATGAGGCAGCTGATATAGTGAGGCCAAATACTATTTCAAAGCAACTTCCTGCAGATTTTCTCTACCAATATAGACAGGTATCCCAGATAACTTAGTTCTATTCATATAGGTGGAAAAACCATTGAGCCAAAACCTTATCCTGGAACAAAAGAACACTCAAGAAATTATCACATATATTTTGCACTGACTGATTGCCGCAGAGATCCAAGAACTTGATGGTTAACCAATCAGATTGTTTACAGTTTTTTTTTTCTCCTCATATTATACATAGGCCAGAAGAAGAGGCACAATAAATATAATCGAAGACCGATGCATCGCTGGTGGTGGTGGATATTATATTGGGCACAGCTATGATACATGTAAGTTAGAGATGTACATGTGCATAATCTTGTTTTTTGTAATGAATTGATTGTTGTATGTTTATGACATTAATGATCAAGAGTACCATTTATGTGTAATAAATTATGAAAAAA